>PVHY01002181.1:0-133240 GCA_004024945.1 Uropsilus gracilis | reverse complement strand
ATTTCAATTTTAGGGATTCATTTTCATTCTTTAGTTCGTTGATTAGGGTATGCATATTGATGCTTTCTTTTTTATATGTTTCTATTTCCTCCCTTAGTGCATTAATTGCTTCTATCATACTGTTGTCCTTTTTTTCTAATTCTTCTCTTAATTGCTGGAGTACATTTAACATGTTAATAGAGGAATCTTTTTCTGAGATGCAAATCATTTCTTTGGAGTTTTCTGGAGATTGTCCTTTCTTTGTTGGCGATGGATTACTTCCTGTAGGGCTTGCTTGCATGTTTAAAGTTTTTCTCCTTACTGTGTTTTGCTTTCGAACCTGTTCTACCACACTAATTATTTTAAAGTTCTTTTCTAGTGAAGATCTTATACTTTGTCTTATGCAGTAAATGGTAGAACCAATTTAGAGTGTGCAGGTTTAGGGATGCCATGGGCTGCCCCACAGTCTAACTACTGATAATACTGTCAGGACAACACTTTGCCCCTCACTAGGTGGTTTCTCTGCTAGTCACTGTCTCAGGGAATGATACCAAAATCTAGTCAGAAGTTTGGGTGATTTTTGGTCACCCCTTTCTTCACTCTACACGTGCTGTGAAACAAAACCGCAAAGTCTTGTTAAAGATACCTGTTATGTCTGTGGAACTTGTCTGTCACTCTTTCTGTAGTATTATGCAGAGGGCAAAGGTTATAACTTATTTTTCTCATGCATTCCCTTTTGTTCTAGGCTACCATAGCTAAATTATAAATAATAAGTAGATTATCTTCTTCTACGTGCTTCTCAAGTTCTACCTTGTAGAAAGAGGATACATATTGTATTTAAAATATGGTATATTTTGGAATGAACAATAGAGCATACCGCTTAATTTAAAATTACTGCACTCATGGGGAACAAAAGAAATTTTATAATATAACATGAAGTGATTTGTGTTTTATTGATCAAAGCATTAATGCATGAAGAATATCTTGGTATAATGGTTCAGGGAGGAAAGTTCTTTATCAAATAAGCAAGGAGTAAGAGGGCCTGGATTAGGACACAAGCAAGAGGGTCTTTGGGTATAATATAGTGACACTGTTGTCTTTTACAGCTAGATACTTAATAAAGTGACATGTTTAAAATATACCTTTCATTTCTGAAAGTCATTTCATATCATTTATCTCTTCTTCATCAGCCTTTTAAGAAATGAGTGAATTTTATCTTTTTTAAAGATTTAAATATAAATTGTTTTAAAGATAAAAATGATTTGTCTTTCATATTTCTCATCTGTTTAGATTTCCTTTTCCATCTAGCCACACTGTTGAGTGAAACAATTTAATTTCCTAAAGAATTGAAGAATATAATTAGAAGCCCAGAGTTACCATGCAGACTTTTTGACACGGCCTCAAAGATAACTGAATAAATGATCAGAAAACAAAAATCTATTTTCATCTGAAGTGAAAACTTACTCTAGAACTTCCCAAGAATGATGATTAGTCCATAAGTTAAGAATAAAATGTCCTCATCAGCATCAATAAAACTGTCTAAGCTTTGGAAATTGTACATTTTTATATTTATTTATTTAGAAACTAGGTCTTGCTATTTTTTGCTTGTGGAATCGAAGGTTCACATTGCCCAGGGTACCACAGACTCAAGCAATCCCCAGCCTCAGCTTCCCAGGTAGCTGGGATTATAGGCACGCACCACTGTGCCCAGCTATATATATATATATATTTTTTTTTTTTTGGAACTATATCTTGCTATGTGCCCCGGGTGGGACTCGAACTGCAATCCCTGTCCCTTGCCGCAGCTTTCTAGGCTCCCGCTTACAGGCATGCGCCACCATGCCTGGCTATAGTACATTTTTAAAATATGAATTCTTCTCGAAGAGATTGAATACAATAGAACCCACTTGCTTAAAGATTTAAAATAACTCTTGAGAAAGGAGGCACAATAGGGTGTCAGCGACTCCTACTTGTGGGCCCGGGAGTTCTAAGTGTTGAAGGGGACTGTGGGAGTCTGGATGAGTAAGAAAAACAAAAACAAAGCTAGGAATATCCAGCTGTGTGAATGAGACTTCTCTAAGTTCAGAGTGTGGGTTTTTTTCAAAAATGGTTACTTCCCATCTCTTGTATTAAATCTGGACACTGAGCAGTGTTGCATTACCCAGCATGAGCTTCAAACCATGGGCTACGTCTCACACTGAGCACTCTGTGGTGTCTCAAAATTAAGCCAGTCAGATGGTACTGATGCTCAGTTAAAATTTCTGCAGTGAAAACACAAAAAAAAATTTACTGAAGACTGCTCCAGTCAATGAGGAGGTGTCAGTGGTTGGCCCAGGTTGCATCTTAGTCCTCAAGATCTGAGGACCGTTACCATCTGCCCAGTCATCTTGAGAACAGCTCTTAAGAGGCTGATATTACCTCTCCCCCCCAAAAAAAATTATGAGATCTGTCATGATGACTCAGAAGTAGAGATAACAGATGAAAATATAAGCATAGTTAGTTTAAATAAAGAGAACTGGCTAAGTAAACAGGGAGAAGTACATTTAATAGTTTCCAGGTATTTAATATTTTATAGCTTTCAATAAATTGTATTACTGGGTCTTGTTTGTATATTTTGATTGGTGTAAATCATTCATTTTAAAACCTGGAATGCTCATCTCTAGATAGAAATACCTGGTAAGTGGTTTTTTTTTTTTCCTTGAACAAACAAGATATAAACAAAAGCACATTTACATTTTGTTCTTCTCACTGAGCGCTTTTGCCAAACTTCTGTTGTCTTCTGTGCCAGGCTGACAGAAAGACAAAAAAATACATGAAGCATTTCAAACAGAGGGGACTTACTATCAGAAGGAGCTGCATGGGTTTTGGAAGTGTGAAAGAGAAGGGCGGTCGCTAAGGTAGAGCCAGGAAATAACTGCAGGAAGCAGCTACCAAATGGGAATGGAGCTAAAAGGGGGTGAGATGAAGTGAGCATAACCTAGGTGCTCAGGTGTCTGCAGATGAGGCATCACTGGCTATAGCTGAGAGTGCTGGGTGGTGCCCAGGGAGTGAAGACTTGAACCAAGGTGCCAGGAACAGGACATGCCAAGAAGGAAATCCTTTCTTTTCCCTATTCTTTTCCAACTCTGCTAGTGGTTCCTAGTAGCCACTATTAGGAAACCAGCTGACTTTGGAGTTTGTGTAATGCGGTTTGCAGGGTCATACAACAGAAGATAAAGGGTGGGTTTGGAGATGAAAAGCATGTAAAATTGTGTACATGTTTAAAGGAATAACAAGCCACAAAGTCATATCAGAAATAACTTGCATATAAAATAGCTGCTGCCTTGGGATTCATGTTATTTGATGCCCTAATCAAAATTTATTGAGTTCAACTATTTACCTTTTAGATCCCACCCTGACATTAACTTTTTAGTAAGGCTTACTGGCTACATGGGTACTATAGCTCTTTAGGCAGTGATTTGGAGACCCTTTTCTTCTTAAACACTACTATCTTCTCATAGTCACAGCTATTACTTTAATAATAAAATCAATAGTAATTACTGATTTACCTTTGAATTATAATATATAATTTTGGGGGTTATAGCTTCATACTTCTATAAGTCTAGATGTTTTGCCACATCTATCACCAAAGTTCCTATGCCAATCAGTTGTCCAGTTGAGCCCGTGCATCCTTTCCTCCTATTCTCTTCCTTTTGTTTTGGTAGCCTCCTTGTTTTCACATAATCTTGAGTTATTTGTTGTGCTTTATTAGTTTGTTTGTTGTGGTTGTTTATATTCCACATGTGAGTGAAAGCACGTTGGTAACTGTCTTTCACTTTCTGACTTATTTCGCTGAGAACCTATGGTATAGCATTACCATTTTGACAGCACTTTCGGTAAAGCGGTCATTGCTGATTATACTGCCCTTGTTAGTGGGGAGAATGAGGTCCACTCTGGCACCCCAAATCTTGCAGACTCTAAATGGATTCTGCCATCTACAGCAAAATAACAAAACACACTTAGTGTGCAAGATCTTCCATAAATATATTTTTTATAGAATTTGTGTGTTATTTGAGAAAAGAAAAAAAAATATATGTAGTTCCCAAATCAAACCCCTAAATGTAACCTATCCCCTCATAGGTAAGTTCCAGCAAAACAGCATTGACCCAAAGTGGGAGCCATTGAGGCCTAAAAGCTTACCACAAGTCTAACTTACCTTCTGATGGGGACTCATCATAACGAGGCAGAAGGGGCCACTCAAGTCTGGAGCAAAAGGAACAAAATTACTATCGAGACAAAGGGTGCCACTGTTAGCCTCCCCACACATCTCTCACCCAGTCTGTTTCACATGTCTCCTTCCATGTCCCACAAGACCCTGCTAACAGTTTAAGGCTGAGAAGAAAGGGTAGTTTCTTCCTCACATTTTTTCACATGCCTCCTCCAATTCTTTTCTTCCCAAGACCTTTCTAACTGACATCCACTGCCCCCTTCCCCTCCATACTACCTAACCTCAGTTCTACCCTTGATTGGGTGGAAGAAGGAACATGGAAACTCCACTTTTTAAATTTCACTGTTACACCCTTAGAAAAAGATTCCCCTTCTCTTCTGATCATTAAAAGTCAGATAACTCCCTTCCCCAAATTCTTATATTCCAATACTTCCCACACTGTTTCTAGCATTCTAGGCTGCTTCTCTGGATGCAGTCCCTGACTATTCTTCCCCACTTAGGAGTGAATTAGATAAAACCATTTCCTAGATGTTAGTTCCCTCTGTTAGGAAGATATACACAGCTGAACAGATGAGTTTAATAAAACTTGAGATAATCACATTGTGCAGAATCTCCAAGTCGCTTCGTATTGTGATTTCTGGGCCTTCCAAATGTCATTATGCCTTGCATAAATAAACCAAGACATTTTTTCCAAGGGAAATATAGCCTTATCAAACTGAGCACACATTCTGTCAACTGTAGCTTCATGTTTTTAGAGATGGATTGGTAGGACAGATAAAATCCACAGATGGTCTCCAATCCCCATTTTACCTAAAATGTAATTTTACGCTTTACAGAGTAACTCCGAACTTGTATCAAGATTGTTAATCCCAGGCAAAATGCCCCATTGGTATTAATGCATAAATTGATTAGGAAAAAATAGAGGTCTGATACTTTTAGATCTTAGAATTTCTTTGTGTTATGCTTTCTAGAAAGGAATTATTTTTAAAGTCAATCCAATACCCTTAATTAAAATAAATGATTTTGAATATTGGCTTAGTGTCAAAATTAATTTTGTGACTTAAAAAAAAAGTAGATGCCTAGTCCTCACTCCAGACATACTACAGAGTAATCTTAGTATACATGCAAAAGCTCTATAGATTGTTTTGATCTCTGTGTGTTTAGAATTGAGAATTGTAGGTTTCTTTTCCCTGGACAAATGTAAGCATTATTTAACCAATATCGGTGGCTTTGTATTGTTGGTTTCAAAGAACTGATTCAATACATGTTAATCTGAGACTCTTAAGCCCATTTAGTGAATTGTATGTATCAAAGACTATTTTTATTATGGGCTAATTGCTTGATTTCTTGTGGAACTCCTGTTGTTTCCACTCTCAAACGGCTAAAAACCAAGTCATGCTGGAGTGTGTTTTCTTCTGGGTTCTTTCATGTGTATGAAAGCGTCCCTCTAGTGAGTAGCATGAATGATCAAGTCTATGCAGATATCAGCTCTGGACTCCATGACAGAAGCTCTAATCTGGGCTGTATTACTCATTAGGTGGATGGTGCCTGCTATCATCAAGCTCTGCAAAAAGTGTAAAGCTCGAGTTGTTGGCCATGCGATCTCTGCAAAAAGCCACATCTCTGCTGGGAGACTGTGCTGGATAGTGGTGTGCTGAGAACTTACTCAGTGTTCAACAATGGAAAGAGTCACACAAATTTAAGGAGTTGAGGAAATTGGCTTACTGTGTAATAGTCATTTTGCAGAGACATTTATGCAGCTGTCTGAGAGAATGAGGGAAAGGATGCAACATAAAGAATGAGGATGCAAACAGATCCTTAGAAGAACTAAGTTCTGGGTGGAGAGAGTAGTTGGGAGTCTGCTGTCAAGACTTTGATAAACCTTTACCAACTACAAACCACTGGGTCATCTTTGCTGGCAGACCTTCAGAACTGTGCATCCTGTTTAGGGTTGCACTGGTTTGCAACACTGGAGGGTTTGGGGGGGGTATAGGTTTATATCAGTTTAGATATATGATGCCATACTACTCAAAACACTATAGCACCTTCTCTTTCTTTCCTAGACTGCTTAGAAATTTTTTAAAGAATAAACCCAGTTTACTTTTTAGTATATTTAGAATTGTGCATGAATGAGTGTTGAATTTAGACAAATACTTTCTGTTACTGTAGATATGGTCATATGATTTTTCCATTGTTCCTCTTTTACTCATTCCAAGTTCTTGTTTCTCATTCTTGGTCTCCAGTCATCTTCTCGTCTTGGTCTATGTATCATAGGTGAAAACATTCTCATCACAATACAGTGAAATTATTAGAAACCTTATGTATCCATCCTAAGTCTCTCCGGTTAAACTCATATCCAAATGAATCTATGTTCAGTTTACAATTGTACACTTAATCTTTCCAAAAGTAATTCCCTTTGCCCAGTTCAACAAGTACACTGGAAAATCACTTTTCATATGTTGCTATTTCTCAGTGGTGAATTTAGAACAAGTTAAACTAAGCATTTCTGTTTATGTTGTGACCAGCAGACACCAATCACTTATGCTCTAGCTGCTGTCTACTAACTATAGCCTAGTTTCTCCTTTTGCTCCTATGCAATTCTTTCATGCACTCTAAGAATTTTAAAAGTCACAAACCTGCTCATCTCTTACCTGTTTAAACTACTTCGGTTGTTTTTGGAATGTAATAAAATTAAATGACATAAAACTTAATAAAAACCCTAGACTCCTATTCAGGAATCTAAAGATGAGTCCAAATGCATGCAACCCACTATGTCTGTTGACGGAGCTGTGTTTGTAAGACTATAATAATCACTGACAGACATTTGCAAAAAGTAATTTACTAATTAAAAGCATCTAAAATTAATAGCTGATGGAGTCTTCTATAATGTATAAAAAGCTTTTAAAATTATATGAATCAGTGTCCACAAGAGTATAGTAAAAGGTTTTCATTGTAGTGTTGTAAATTAGTTTAGCAACTTTGAGAACAAAATTGGGAAACAATTGAATATGCAAATTTATGAGACATATTTTTTATTCTGAATCATTAATCTAAATTTTGTTATACCTGTTTTTTTTCCATACAGAAAATTCCAAATGAAAAAAAGTTATAAGCACAGAGATGCAAATTAGAGAATTATTTATTGTTGCAGTAATAAAAGTTGAAATCAAACTACATCAGTGGCATCCAAAATATTTGAATGTTCCTGTCTGGGGTAAAACAAAATTCAAGAATTCATGTCCTATATACATCTCATTATTAATGTGAAAATTAATTACACCTGCACTTAAGGTGCTAGTACTGAGTATTAGTCATAGCTTATATATAGCCCCCCACCCCCAAATTGGAAAAGATTGAGTTAAAAATGTTACTTTCAATACTACTTATTTTTTAGTAAAAGCATTGTGATGGAAAATATTGGTTTAACATTTTATGTTTCAACAGTGCCGTGCTCTTACAACTGCTATTTTTGATGCTTGTTTAAAAAGCTTATTGAGACAAAATTTATATACAGTAAAATTCAGTATTTAAGAGTACAGTGTGTTTTCCAAGTGCATAACAGTTCTGTAACCATGAATACAATGACTACATTATGATATAGAACATGTCCCTAACCTCATAAACTATCCTCTCCCTCACACCTCCTTGCACCTTTGCTGTCAGTCTACTGCCCCCATCCCTGGCCCCTGGCAAGTATTGGTTCAGTTTTTGTCCTATAGTTTTATAATTTTCAGAGCCATAGAAATTGTCCCTTTTTGTGTGTGTTCTCTTTTGCTCTTTTGTGATTTGCTACTTTCAAAAAAAAAGCATAGTGCTTTTGAGATTATCCAAATTCTTCAAAGTATCAATAGTTCATTCCTTTTGTTTATGAATAGTATTCTTTATATGCATAAACAATAATTTATGCCTCATGTTCCACTTGATGGACATTTTTGGATTTTCTACAATTTGAACTATTATGAATAAAACTGCTGTAAATATTTGCAGAAGACTCTGTGTGAACATATGTTTTAATTTATCTTGGGTAATTTTCTAGGAGTGATACTGCTGGCTCATCAGGAAAGTACTTGCTTTCCAGAGTGGGCATGCATGCTATTTTGTATTCCCATCAGCAATAAACGAGTGTCTCAATTCTCCACATCCCCAGTAAGACTGTCAATTTTTTACTTTTTAATTTTTTTTTTGTCATTCTGGTAGGTGTGCATTTGGACTAAATGGTGTCTTCCCTCACCCCTCCCACCTAAATTCATATGTTGAACTCATGATCACTATACTTAGAATGTGGCTTCATTTGGAAAAGAACCTTTAACGGCAAAATTTAGATAAAATAAAGTTCTGTGACTAGACCTTAAAAGGAGATTAGGACACATTTTCACAGAATGGGAACACCATGTCAAGTCATAGAAGATGAAGATTAACAAACCAAGGAGAAAAACCTCACTGTTTACCTCAGTAATATGGAAAAAAACAAAAACAAAAACAAAACACCCCACAACTTTTTAATCTACTCAGGTTTTGTAGTAGTTTATTATGGAAGGTCTAACAAACAACTTATAAAGGTATCTAATTGTAGCTTTATTTAAATATTCTGTCTTTTGAAGTGACTTTGGTTTACAACGCTGTATATGATTTTAGGAAATAGATTCACACATCCTCAAAAATACATCTTCACATCACACCACCATCAAAGAACCTATTGTTATTTACTAGAGAACATTGAACCTTCTCCCCCTTTACCATTACCCCCTCCTGCTCTAAGTAGCCTAACTCTGCAGCCATATTTCTAGGGTTAGTTTTTGTCAGATCCTTTGTTTTATTCCTTGGTATTCTACATATGCATTTAATATCCCATTATTTGTCTTTCTCCTTTTTTATTTTACTTAGAAAAATCCCCTTCAGTTCCATCCATGTTGTCACAAATTGCAATTATTCATCTTTTGCTTTTACAGCTGAATAGTATTCCATTGTGTGTATGTAACATATCTTCTTAATTGATTATACTCATCTTCAATTGAACACTTTACATTACTTCCATAACTTGGCTACTATAGTGTTGCAGTGAACATAGGACTGCATACATTTCTCTGTATCAGTGTTTTTTCATTCTTTGTGTGGATTTATTAGCTCTATATTATCTTTATTTTTAATAATTCCAAGAACCTCCACATTGCTTTCCATAAGGTCTGGACCAATCTAAATTTCCCCTAACATTATAAGAGGGCTTTCTGTCCCCTAGTCAATATTTGCTGTTTCTGGATTGTTTTTGTGTGTTTTTTTTTATATATATATGCCATTTCACAGGTGTGAGGTGCTATCTCACAGAGGTTTTGATTTGCATTTCCTTGATGATAAATGATGATGAACGTTTTTTCTCATGTACCTGTTGAACATCTGTATGTTTTCTTTGGAGAAGTAGCTATTCCGATCTTCTGTCCCTTTATGATTGGTTATTCTGTATTCTTTTGGTTGAGCTGTATGTGCTTTTTGTAGATCTTGGCTATCAGTATGATTGCAGATATTTTTCTCCAGTTCTGTAGGTTGCCTTTCCATTTTACTGAAAGTTTCTTTCACAGTGCTGAGGCTGTCAATTAATTAATTAATTGTCAATTAATGTGTCACATTCATTTTTTTGTCAATTAATGTGGTCACATTTATTTTTGCTTTTGTGTGCCTTGCTGTTGTATTCTGGTCCCAAAAGATATAATTGAAGCCAAAAAGTGGAGAATTTTTTTCTATGTATTTTATGGCTTCGGGTCTAACATCCAAACTTTTAATCCATTTTGAATTAATTTTTTATATGGTGGGAAAGTGTAGTTTAATTTCATTTTTTTTCATGTACATGTCCATTTCTTCCAATACCATTTAAGAGATTTTTCCCTTCCTTATTATATACTCTTAACATCTTTATCATCGTTTCATTGTCTGTATAAATATGGCTTTATTTCTGATTTTCAGTTCTATTCTGTTGGTTCTCTATATTTTTATTCCAATATCATCTTGATTTTGAGGTAGTCACATAATTATCAAGATTGCTCTGATTATTTGGGGTCTTATATGGTTGCATATAAATTTTATTAACATTCGTTCTGTTTCTTTGAAGAATTCCATTGAAACTGATAGCGATTTCATTTGATCAATATATTGTTTTGGAAATATTTAAATATTCCATTTATCTAGTGATCTCAAGTATATATTTTTGTGTGTTCCTTTGTTCCTTATTTCTTGTTTGGTAATATATCTATTGAAAGCTTTTGCCTATTAATTTTTTATGAATTATTAGTCCATTTAATGATTTTTCAACATTAGTTATTTTATTTTTTCCTGAGATTCTATTTATTCAATTTATTGTGATAAATTTATTTATTTTTTTATTGATTGCATGCACACACACACACATAAAACACATCGTTGTCATCTTTCAAGGTTCTCTCTTCACCTTATCACCCATGAATCATCTTACACTTAATGATTTTTAAATGGCTTTTATATATTTTGAATGTGAATTATTTCTAAAAAATATATATATATTACAAATATTTACTCCAAGTTTGTGGCTCATTAAATTTTTTTAATTTAGTGTTGGTTTACATTGTTGTTTCTATAATAGAAATGTGGCTTATTTTTGATATTCTAAATGGTATCCATTGAAAAATATAAGCTCTTTAAATCAATTTATTATTTTTTTTCTTTTCACTTATGGGTCATTCTATTGATGTTTTTATTTTTAGGTTCTTTTACAATTTTGTAAAAGTAACACAGTTTGATAATTTTTAACTTATGCATACACCCTTAAAAAACCACTAGGGTTAATCTAATAAATATTTCTCTCTCTCCCTCAAAAAACTGTCTCCTTTCCCCTTTGTAAGCCATCCTTCCCTGCATGCTGTCTCCAGGCAACAAATAATCTACCTTCGAGACACTGTAAATTTCTTTGAGTATTCTTAGTCTTGTATAAATTAAATCACATCATATCTACTCTTTATTTACAAGATTTCTTTCACTCAGATAAGTGATTTTGAGATTTAACTGTATTGATGCCTCAATCAATAATTCATTTCTTCATTTTTTTTCATTACACACACTGTTAATCCATTCACCTTTTGACTGGCATTTGATTTCATTGCTTGTTATACTTGAAAAAACTATTTGCAAAGTTATGTTTATTGAAATGAAATGTAATATTGATTTCATCTACTGAATTGTTCTATTGGTTTTTCAAATTATCCACTAAATAGACAATTGGTTTTTGTTGAAATTTTAGTCTGCTGTCATGTTCTTCTGTTGATATTATTAATTTAATACAAATAGTTAACTCATATTTATGATAGCAGCATTATATTCATTGAAGTTCTTCATTGGAACATATTTTTCAATTGAAAGGTTTTTAGCTCAATCAGAAAATTCTGTTCCTAAGTGTTTAATGTACAAGAATAAGGGATTTTATAGGTGACATAGTTGCATTTTATATGTGGATATCACTTGATTGAAATATTTTCAAACAGACTTTTTAAATAGTCTCTCTTTGGCCTAAATTTCTTTTGACTAGCTGTTACTTTTTCATTTATTGGTAAAATGTTATCTTGACATCAAATATTTAGTATTTGATACTAAATATTTAGTATTTGATACTAAATATTTCTGATAATATTTATTAGGACTACATACATAACTTTATTTCAGAAATTGCAAAATATTGAATTTTTTTGAAAGGAAAATGAGCATGTTTGCTTGACATATGTCTCACTTAAGTACTTAGACACAAAACAGCTGGGACATTATTTTATAAAGAATTTTAAATATCATTTACTAGCTATTTATTATTATATGAAATCTATTTTAGTTTAATGCCTTTTAAAAATATAAAATTAACCACACCAGTAGTATTCCATAACATTTTGTAAATGTTTGGCTTCAATTTGTCTGCAGAAAATATTGGCTCATGATGCATTGCTATTTTTCAAAATGCTGTTTAGTACCTGTGATTTTATCCACAATAATTTTTAAAAGGAAACTTCACTTAATTTAGTTGTATTAATAATGGCTATCTTGCATAGTCTTTCCATATTTTATAGTTTGATATATATTCCTAGTATATATTTCCTTTAATAGTGCAGAGAAAGCTACTGCATTCTTAAAACAAAATCTAAGCAAATACCATAAGCTGAGGCACTATTTTTAACTTCCTGCCAGTATTTTTAACTTCCTGCAACAAACCACCCACATTGTGTAAATGTTCTATTATTTGTTAGTGCAAATCTTTAGTAATGTTTTCTATGAATTTTAATACTAATTAAAGATAGAAGAAATGTCTCACTGCATTATTTTTGACTGATCAGTCATTTTTTCCCTAAAATTGTGATTTGACAAGAAAATATACTTCCCCAGAAATAAGTAAATGTTTTAATAATTATGTAAGACACCCGTAGTTTCTAAACTTTATTTTCAAAATTTCAGTGTAATTTTGTAAATGCTAAATTTACTTCTGAATGACTTAAACACTGGTGGAGAAATGATTTTTCTTTTAATTTTTTACTAACTCATATGAGATGACTGCTGGATTTTATGTCTGGAATGTGATTGAGAAGCTTTTATTACAAGTGTTACTGTCAGCTTTGACAGTAGTAATTTACCACAAGTTTAAAAATTCAACAGGAAGTGAATGTATGTCAATTCTCTGGTATATTATTGCATTAATAAAATAACAGGCATATAGCTATAGCTACATTGAAAATCTACATAACAACACTAGGTTGAAAATCTTATCCATAGAATTTATGTGTACCATAATAATAGTTATCTTTAAAAAGTTGGAATAAAACATAGAAAAAATTTTAACATTTTAAATGTATTTGAGTAAGGGTGTTTTGCATTTTCCGTTAGTTGGCAAACTTTCATATTATTTTGGTTTCATTGTTTAGAGTTTTAAGAAATGCATTTGTATGCTACTTACCTCCTGTCCTTCTAACAGACATTTATGAGTCTGTGAAAATTTATTTACTTTTAATATAGACATGCTCATATCCTTATTCTGATCAATACTGGATTTTACAATTCCTTTCATCATTACTGATTTTATAGGAAAGGTAAATGTGTTGCAATTTTTTCTTGCATTTCTGTGAATGCCAGTGAAGTGTTTACAAAGTTGATTTCATCTTTTGTTATGGATTAGTTGATTGGTTTCTTCGTTCTAACTACCTTGAACAAGTATCACACTTAAGTTTCTGTTGTCTGTAACACTTGTAATTACATTGTATGTTTGTCTTGTAATGCATTGTTTGTTTTTTACTGTGTTTTCAAATTTGAATAACATAGTAGAATTTATAGCATATTGTATGGCTTTTAGTTTAGCTTTTTAAAGACTAATTAGATCTCACATTTCTTTGAGTAGTTTTAAGGTGAGATTTTGACAATATTTTAATTGTTGCTGCCTTTCATATTTTATGGAAGATTTTGAAAGCTCACTTCCTTTTCTCTTTATATAAACTGTCAGTGATAGTTAAGCAAAAGATACAGTCTTGAGGATGATATATGGATGTGATAAAGTTTGAGAATGCGTACTTTTCTGATCTATCTCTGAATGCTTTGCATACCCAAAGCAGATCCTTGAGGCTGATTCTTGATAAAAACTTTTAATACTAAATGCAGTCAACCAGCAATAGCTAAGAAGAGTATAACAAAACTGCCCAATGGTTTAGTCCCAAATTTTTTTGTGGTGCATTTTCTTCCATTTTTAAGATTCATTCTTAAAATTGTAGGTGTATCCATTAGAAAAATGCTTTTCTACCTTTGGAATCATCTAGTCAGTGATATATACCATACATTTGTCAGTACTATTATGTGACTTCCAGGTACCTTTATTTCAAGTCTTAGAATATTTTGACCTCAAAAGAGAGGACAGACCTGCCATTGGTTAGTGTGTCCTTGGCAATGGGTTCCCTCAAATATGACACAAAGGAGATTTTTTGTTATGATATTTCTCTAAGATATTCATAACTAAGATGACATAAATCTCAAAAGTGTACCCAGTTTTGTTTTATGTTTTGCTACATGCCCTGTGAGGTCATAAAATGACATCTTTAGATTTCAAATCAAAGAGGCCCTTCGTTTTTTGGTTTGATGTTCCACTCTGATTGAGTGACCTTAAACACTTTGTCATAAGGGATTTTAAAAAGCCTTAAATAATCTTCCTTTCCTGGTTTTCTTTCAATACCAAGAACCGAGAGACACAGCCATGACAATGCAAATTAATGGCTTTCAGTACATTGCCTCAGCAGTTTAAAGCAATTACTTGAAAGCTAATCATATTCAACCTCAAGAACCAGTTTTCAATAGACTTTCATTTTAATGCTTGCAGCTTTTGGAGCTTATCATCATTCTGTCAGTGACCACCATTTGATTCTGCTGGATTCCTCGATCTGCTTCTGAAACCCACTAGGATCTGGACCAGAAAGACTGTGTGTTAAAACAACCAGAGGTCTGGTCTTGCAGGTGATATCTTAAAATTTAAAGTTTCAAAATTAGTTGGGGCAAATGCTTGACTTTGATTTCATGTTTTTTCTTCTTTTACCCTATTTTACTTCTTCTGCATTGTATGTTTGGTTCAAAATAGTTCTATTAGTGGAATAAAGTCTCAATGATAGTTGAACAAATGGTTTACTTAATCAAATTGAGGATCTGAGCCCAGGAAAGAGTTCCACTGATTGTACTGTATAGGATTGTTTCAGTTTACTATATAGGACTGTTTCATCAAAAATGTAATTATTCCATGGGGGATACTTGGTTTTTGTGTATTGTCTTTGATCTTTTGATTTCCTGTGTCATGTTGACCTAAAGAAGTATGAATGCTATTTGTGTGCAGAGGATGACAATGTTAATCACAGAGCATGATCACTTTCGTGATTTCTAGAGAATCCTCTGATAATATATATAACTATATATATTTATATTTAAATATTTATATATCATATTAAATATATATTTGTTATATATAAAATGATATATATTATATAATATATTAAATATATATTATTATTTAAATATATTAAATATATATTTATTATATTTAAATGTAAAATATATATATAATAGAATAATGATAGGGGCATTGTGGTGAAATTGGGGGTCATGAACCAAGCATGGTGGTAATGGTGCATGAGAATAACAGCTATTGTGCCACGGTGGGCAGAGACTTGGAGAAGGGAAGCCAAGCCTTCTCTCAAGAGGAACTGAGAGAAGATAAGGATTTAGGAGGGAGGAGGAGAAAAAGTTGGAGAAGAGAAGAGAAAATGCAGAGGAGCAGCAAGGAGTCTGGAGGCCTTGGAGCTGCTGCTGCCATGTGCAGCAAGAGGGCAGGGAAGAAAGCCACACTGTGAGCTTTCATCCACATCCTGGGTTGGTGAGGAGCCTGGGGAAGCATGCTGAAAAAACTTGTGACCTTTGTAAGTGAATTGGAAATATGGTACTTGAAAACTTGCTTTAATTTTGAGAAGTTTGGGAAAAGTCTGGAAACCTGAAGAGAACTTGCTGTGTTCCTGTTTCCATAGTGAGACATCTGAAGTGGTTGCTGCTGTTGTATTAATGAGTTTTATTGGTTTCAGGCCACTTTAGAGCTGAAGCTAAAAGAATGTGTGAGACTTTTAGAGGAGGATAAATGGTACCACCTTTGTTTCTTCATTGAATTTGAATCTCCCACTTTTGAAGGAGGAGTGATGCTGCCATCTTGGTTTCTTCATTTGGTTTAAAGTGAATAGTTGTGCCTTCGGAAGAGGATCAACAGCATCATCTTGGTTTCTTCATCTGGTTTGGGGGTGGGACAACCACCATTTTGTGGACACATGTCGCTAAGGACCCATGTGTAGTTTTTTGGACGAGAGACTGGACTGGTTGGCAAGATAATCAAAGGGGGTCCATTGTGTGGTCAATGACTTGTTTATTTTGTGTTTTAATGAGTAAATCTTGTTTTTGCCTCCTCTGAGTTTAATGTGATCTAGCTACTGCTCACACAGACTCGGATAAACTTTTTGAGTGGCTGGGTTTAAAGCACCAGTTTCTCCCTCTTGTAAGTTTAAGTAAGTACTGTTTTACTTGTTTTCTTACCTGATTTCAATACCACACAGCCTACAAAAAGGTAAACTCATCCTATTTGCAGCAAAATGAATGAAGCTGGCAGGGGTAATGCTGAGTGAAGTAAGTCAGAAGGGAAAAGACAAATAATAGTGTTGCTAATAGGTGGAATATAGGGAAACTGAAACAAAGATAAAAAATGCAACAAAGATTACAGACAAATCACAGATTTGAGGGATACAGCAAGGATGCGGGAGAGAGAAGGGTCAAAATGGCAAGAAAAGAGCATAAGGGACTATGGTGATAGATCATGGGTGATGTGGTATGGGAGAATTATGCGGACTACACCTGAGGGGAGAAATCAAATATTACATAAAAATGCACAATACTGTAAGAAAGAATAAAAAGAATGCTCCATGGAGATGTAAAGGCTGGGCACCATTGTTTAAATCTGTTTGTTTCCTTGGTATTTAGTGGAGGATGGGAAGTTGGTTTACCCACACTCAAAGATTCCTGCATGGCCACTCCTTGGAACACAACAGAGTTGTTCTGAATTTAAAATGATGCAGATGGTTTTGCTCTCTTGCCTGCTAGATCAGGGAATGTTGACACTGTCATTCTGACATAATTTGTGGTTTATTACAAAGTTTTCATTCTTTTCTGCTTGGCTAAATATTACAGTTTGGGAAATAAAATAGCATGACCTCTTGAATTCAGCTGAGCAAATGCTTGAAAGACTTTTGTTTTAAGTAAAAGATAATAAAAAATTCAATTACTAAATCAAAAAATTGTGAATATTATTTGTTTTCAACAAATCATACTTTTTTCAGTGTATATATGAATATCCATTGACTGTCAACTATTTTCCAAGTGCAATTTATGATATCAAAGAGCAGGAGGAGTTACCAGAGAATTGAATTTATCCTTTCATTTTTGGTCAATTCCAGACTATACTCCCTAAGGGACAGAAAGAATGCTTTCTATTCTCTATTAAAATTTTCTCAAGGCCGGGCACGGTGGCTCGTGCTTGTAAGCTTCAGCCTATGAAGTGGCCGGGGCTAGGGATCACGGTTCGAGTCCTGCCTGGGGCCCTTAGCGAGACCTAGTTCCAAAAAAATAGCTGGGTGTGGTGGCGCGCGCCTGTCATCCCAGCTACCTGGGAAGCTGAGGCTGGGGATTGCTTGAGTCTGTGGTACCCCGGGCAACGAGAGCCTGCGGTTCCACAGGCAAAAATAGCGAGACCTAGTCTCAAAAAAAAAATAATAATAATAAAATAAAATTTTCTCAAATACTTCATGAAAGCAGATGTATAATATATTCTTTTCAAAAATAATTTATTTATATATAAATCTCACATCTTTGAACCCCAGGGTTCAGCCACCACCTCCACTCCCTAACTACTCTCACTCAATCCCCTCCCACCTTCAGTTGCGTACTTTAGTTTGGTTGTTAGCTTCCTTTGCCTTTTCCTCCTGGCGTTTTCTTTGTTTTTCCTATATCCCATATATTAACGAAACCATTTGGTTTCTGTTTTTATTTTTGATTTGTTTCTGCTAATAGATTTCTTCTAGGTCCATCAATGTTATTTCAAATTCATCAATTTATCATTTTTAATTGATGAGTAATATTCCATTGTATGTATATACCACATCTTTTTCACCATATTTGGATTGTTTCCATGTTCTTGCAATTAGAGATAGTGCTGTAATAAACATCCAAGTACAGGTGTCCCTTTTTGTAAGTATCGACATCTTCTTTGGGTAGAATCCCAAAAGAGTGATTTGCTGGGTCAAATGCTAGTTCTGTTTTTATTAGTTTGAGGGTCCTCCACACTGCTTTCCATAGTGGTGGACCAGTGTACATTTCCACCAGCAGTGTAAGAGTGTACATTTCTCTCCACATCCATGCCAACATTTGTTGTAGTCCATTTTTTTTGATGTGGGCTATTCTTACTGGTGTAAGATGATATCTCATTGTGGCTTTGATTTGCATTTCCCTGATTGCTAATAACACTGAGCATATTTTCATGTGCTCTTGGTCATTTGTATTTCCTTTTTGGAAAAGTGTCTTTTTAGTTCTTCCCATTTTTTGCCTGGACTTCTTGTTTTGTTTTTGCTAAGTTGCGTGAGTTTCTTGTGGATCTTTGTTATCAAACTCTAATCACTTTTATGGGGCAAAAGTTTTCACTCACTCGGTTTGGTTTTTGTTTGTCTGTTGTCTCTTTTGCTGTGCAGAAGCATTTTAGTTTGATGTAGTCCCAGCTGTTTATGTTTTCTTTCATTTTTTTTTTTTTTTTGCCAGCTGTAGATGTATCCAGAAATGATTTCTGAAGTGTAGTTCATGGAGGGTTTTGCCCAAGTTTTCCTGTATGTATTTTATTGTTTCAAAAATTTTAAACAAAATCCTGACAAATCAAATCAAATGATGCATAAAAAGCATTATTCACCATGACCAAACAGGATTTATGCCAGGGGCCCAGGGATGGCTCAACATCTAGAAATCAATTAGTATAATCCACCATATCAACAGGGAGAAAACCAAAAACTATATGATCATATCAATAGATGCAGAGAAAGCATTCGATAAAGTCCAACCCCCATTCATGATAAAAGCTCTTGAAAAATTGGGGATGAAAGGAGCATACCTCAACATATTAAAAGTCATCTATGACAAGCCTATAACAAACATCATCCTAAATAGGGATAAACTTAAGTCATTCAAATTAAGATTTGGAACCAGGCAAGGATGCCTGCTCTCCCCACTACTTTTTTTATATTATACTGAAAGTTCTAGCTTGGACAATAAGGTAAGAGAAAGACATAAAAGGGATACAAATAGGGAAAGAAGAATTGAAGCTATCATTACATGCAGATGATATGATTCTCTATGTAGAGAACCTAAAATATTCTATACAAATCGCATTAGTATAGAAATGTTATAACAAATAGCAACTAACATTTGGTGTTTTATGAATTCCTCTAAAACCCAAGTCTGATTAGGTTATTACCCCCTGTGGATAACCCACCTATCTCAGGATGAAAGCCACGTCACACCCACATTCTACCTCCTAATCCCTCTCTCTCCTGATCTCAGCTCTCTTCTCTAGGTTTTGACTACAAGGACCACTTTACTCCCCTGGGACTCTTGGCAGGCTCCCCCTCAGGTCTCTGCACTCTCTATTCCTTTTGTTTATAAAATCCAAATTGCCCCATTCCCACCAGGCCTCCTCCTTTTTGGAGAGATCTCCCATGATCATTCTCTTTAAAGTCATTCCATGGTTCTTGTCTACAGTCATAAAAGAATTCAAAAGCACGTCTAGGCAAAGCATAGAAACCCTGGTATCACCTCTCCTCTCCAGACACACTGCCCAACGTGTTTCTTCTTTATTTCTCAAGAAGATTCTGTACCTCTTGGGAAGATTTTCCACCTGCTTACTTACTGATTGACTTTTCACTGGAGCAGAATTTTATTGAGGGAAAGGTTTTGTTTGTTTCCTCCACTGCGGTAGCTGCAATGTCTACAACACTATCTGACCACATTTAGCTTTAAATTAATATTTTTAAAACCTAGAGTCCTTTTCTTTCTTTAAAGTCTATAACCCTGGGAGGGGCATCCCTTCCCACATCATCAAGGTCCTGACAGTTGAAACATTAGATATAAAAAAATAGATCAGTAGAAACATCACTAACATTTATTATTGGTGTTATTTTGCTATATATTTGGAATGAATTAATCAGATTTTGAGTTTCCTTGGTTATTGCCTATGATCATGAAAGAATTCAAAAGTCTATATAGGCAAAGTGAAGGCTCACTTAATGAAAGTACACCTGGGAAGAGGTCCAGGCAGGCAGAGTCCAGAAAAGAAAACTTGAGGAATGGCAGGTGACTTCTGGTTTAAATGGGGTTAGGGCACTGTTCACTCATATCTTTCTAGGGTTTACAGCACAGATGCTCCTGAGTTTCTGCTTTGTAAGTCTGATTAGAAGTTTCTCAGTCATTCCCTACTCTGCTTTGCTCTGGAAGTATAAATTTATAAGCTCCAGTAACAAGTTGGGGCAAGAGTCTGCATCTTTGGAAGAAGGAGGATGTCCTGGTAATGAGTTAATGTGGCAGAAGTAATGGTAATGGAAAGGTGTTCTGAATGTTTTTTTCATGTTGACTTGATCTTTGTGGATAGGACAAGAATGGAAATAATATGAACACCCTTTTTTCCCTTATTTAATTATTAACATAAGCCCTGTCTACTCCCAAAACTGAAAAACAAAATAAAATATAACCATGTATGATAATATTAGAAATGCAAAGGGAAAATATATTTTGAACATCTGTTTCTTAAATGCTTTGGAGCACTGCAACCTTTGATGATAAAGACTGTGAACCTTTTCTCCAGAACAGTGCACACAAAAAGTGTAACACAAAACCTAAAACACTATGGGGTTTCTGAGACTCCTACAAACCCATTCATGGGTTCCTGTTTAAATATTTCTGATGTAGAAGAATGGAAAAATTTAACTCAAGTCAAAGTGAATATATTAACTATGACTCAGCATTGGCTTCTATCTGAAAATAAATTTTTTAAAAAATATATAAAAAGAAGATAATAATACAACAAATTACAGAAAATAAAGGAGGAAGCCATAAAGAAGCAGCTACCAAGGTCCGCTTCCCACTGTATGCTTGATTTTAAACACATCACACTTCACTGAATTCCCCTAACACTTCTGTGAAGAAGGTATTATTCATGTTTTATTCATAAAGGAAGAAAGAGCAGAAGTGGAATTTGAATCCAAGTCTCTATAATTTCAAAAGGCTATGATATTTCTAATCTAATGATGAATCAAATATACCAGTTTGCCAGTGAAGAAAGATAGATTTATGTGTATGACAGTAAATACTAATAGAAATGCTAGAACTTTCCACAACCTAGAAACACAATCGCGTTTTAAGTTTTCTCAGTCCTCTCTTCCTAGGGCACATTTATAGATAATAAACTTGGGAGTGCTGTGAGTACTTAACAGATATTCTTCAATTGATTAAATTGTCCCAGAAGTGGAAGTTTTATTGGACAATTTTGCATCCTTTGATGATAAATGTTATGTTTTTATTTATGATGTTTTCTCCTTTATCAGACGCTCCTGTTTTGTATACAAAGGCCAATCAGGGAACAGCTTGACTGATAATTTTATTTAGGTTATTTCAGAATGCTCAGAATCCAACCTATTTTAGTAACCTAGAAATCTCAATTACATTTGGAAATGATCTAGGAAAACAGTTGCATGACTATAATATTCCATATCAGCCAGCATGCATCTTAAGTTAACTGAGCACTTACTAAACTCAGGTCTGTTTTAAATAATTATCATGACTTTTCAAGCAATTCTTTGAGTCATTTTTATCCTCCATAGAGAAATGAGGGACAGAATGTGTTTTCCAAACCATCGGTCCACTTAGAAAAAGCAGACTGGTCAGTCCTGTCAAATATTTGTTAAGTCAGCTCACTCAAAACTGTCCCATCAAAAAGGAAAAATAAAAACAATCTTAAATCTATTTCCTAGAGGCCAGAATAGACCCCATTTATATGCCATCATTTCACTTTATTTTTGCTTGGACTCTTGTTTCAAATGATTCAGATGATGGTGAGTCTATCTGGAACTTACCTGCCATGATGGCCTGTCAGCTGCTTTCTCACTGGAAGGCTGATGTCCCTCTGAGTGGATGGTCCATGATCCATCCATTATAGAGCTGTTGAGAGATGAGACTCCAGGGAGCATCTGAAACAACAGCCTTTCAGCAACATAACCTGACAGTGAATGGGCTTCCCCTGGAGGCCTGGCCATCCTCCACTGAAAGGTCAATTGTCATGTTACATGGCTGATTTTGAAAGACTTTGGCATTCTATAACCAGATAAAGAGGATGTCATTAGTGAAAATAACCTTTTGATATGAACATATGCTACAAATGAATTAATGCTGAAATTCAAGATGCTACATTGTAAAGGCATTTCCCTTTCATTCTATGACAAAGAACCTGAACTCAGTCTTCAGTGTAGCTGACTTCATGTGATACAGGAAATCAAGTTCCCTCACCACCCAACCATACCCCATTTACATACACAAATAGCAATTTAGGATGGGGAATGACTTCTCAGTAACTCAGTGCTGAAACTATATAACTAGCTTAGTGATTTTGGGAAAATTTTGGGACATTTCTGCCTATACCAGATTTATCTAGAAAGGCTGCCCATCTAAGGGTCTTCTTTCTGTTCATACAAAAGACCACAGATTTTCCCCTTCACTAGAACAATCATAGACAGAGTTGAGGGTGTTGGTGGGAGTGGCTGAGAAGAGGCAAGGTGGAGCTAAGTAGCATGGTCTGCCAGGTAACAGAAGGAGCCTGCACTGAAGGAGGAAAGAGGTGACACTGAGCACCCAGGGAGAGATGGCACAGGTGCAGAGCAGATTCCTGGATGAAATGGTCTGGCTGTGGGGTGAGGCAAGTTCAGTGGAGTATAATCAGACCTTAAAACTCTGTCAGCTTGAAGCAATCTAGAGAGTATTCTCATAGTCAGCAATCACTTCTCCATTCCCAATCCAATGATAGGACAGAGTTCACTTTTTCAGACTTTTGCATTTTAGTTGTTCTGGCTCAGTGGAAAGTTTTGTTTACAAGCAAAGAATATTAATTACTGTAGTTAGAATGTACCCAGGATTTTGTTTTTGTAAAGAATACGCTGAAGTCAGTAGATCAAGGGAAGCATATTCCTAAAAAGTGTCATGGTTCCCAAGAGGAAAACCGCCCATACCACACAGAGTACAGAAGAGAACACAGAGCTGGCCACGGCAGGGAGCAACTAAGGAGACTTCGCAGAAGTTTTTGCTGTGGTCTTCTAGGAAAGAAACAGGTCAGGGAGGCTAAACTGTCTTAGAAGGCTTAGGGTTGGGGGGATGGAAGGGTAGTGGGATAGACACTGTCCCTAGTTTTCAGTTGCCTAGTGGTGGGGTGATGTGTGGGTGGCATTCAGTTGTGTAAAAGCATTCAGTTGTGTAAAAGCATTCAGTTGTGTAAAAGCAGACAGTATGTGGACTTTGGAATGAGATATGTAGATAGTAAACTATTCCAGGAAGTCATTTTTTCTTTCTTTTTTAAAAATTATTTTACTTTCTTCTTTACTCATTTTCATACAATATTTTATTTCTCTCCTCAGATGTATTTCCCATAATTCTCCTACCACTACAGCATTTATGAATCCTTAGATTTTCACTCTCCTGTTTTGATATTTTTGCCTCTCTCTCCCCTGTTGTTTGCCTCATATCTATGGTTTGCCTGCATGTTTCATTTTTTTCCTGATCCTTTTTTTGGCTTCTTTATAGTGCCTCTATCAGTCAGGCCATCATATATTTTTGTTTTCCCTTCTGACTTATTGCAGCTGGCATAATCGCTTCTGGCTCCATCCATGTTGCCACAAATGGTATGAGTTTATTGTTTTTGATAGATGAGTAATAGTCCAGTGTGTGTGTGTGTGTGTGTGTGTGTGTGTGTGTGTGTGTGTGTACCACATCTTCTTGATTTATTCAACTGTTTTAGGACATTTAAGTTGTTTCCATTTCTTAGCTTTTGCAAACTGTGCTGCAGTAATCATAGGGATGTAAGGGATGTAACTTTCCTTTCAAATTTGTGGGGTTTTTTGTTTGTTTGTTTTGGTTTGGTTTGGTTTTTTATCCTTTGGGCATATTCCCAGCATGGAATCACTAGATCATATTGTAGATTCATTTTTAATGTTTAGAGGAACCTCCACATAACTTTCTATTGGGACTGGACCAGTTCACATTACCACCAGAAATGTATGAGGGTTCCCTTTTCTTTACATCCTTGCCAGCACTTGTTGCTGCCAGCTTTTTCAATATCAGCCATTCTCACTATGGTGGAATCTCTTCATTTTGATTCCTATCTCTTTTCCTATGCAGAAGTTTTTTAGTTTGAGGTAGTCCCAGCTGTTTATTTTTTCCTTCATTTTCTTTGCTTCTGGAGATGAGTCTTCAAAGATGTTTCTGAGGTATATGTCATGAGGGAGTGTTTTGACTATGTTTTCTTTAACAAATTTTATAGTTTCAGGTTTTATGTTCAAGTCTTTGTATGGTATGAGATAGTAATCTAATTCCAATCTTTTGCATGTGACAATCCAATTTTCCCAGCACCATTTGTGAAGATACTATCCTTGTTTCAGTGTCCTTTGTCATAAATTAGTTGACCATATATGTGTTGCTTTATTTCTGGGTTTTCAGTTCCATTTTATTGGTCTGTATATCTGTTTTGTTTCAGTAGCAGACTGTTTCTCTTTTTAAAAAATTTTTATATTGTAGTTTGATATCTGGGGTTGTAATATCTCCATATTCCTCCCTTTCATGGAGGAAATTTTTACCTATTCTAGGCTTCTTTTGTGATTCCATATGAATTCAGTGATATTTGTTCTATTTCTTTGAAGAATGCCACTGAGATTTTTATTAGAATTGCACTGAATTTATAAGCTGCTTTTGGTAGGGTGGCCAGTTTGTAATATTAATTCTTCTGATCTATGATCAAGAATTCTTTTGCATTTCTTTACGTATTCTTTAATTTCTCTTAACAATGTTTTATAGTTTTCTTTGTATAGGTCTTTCACCTCTTTGTTAGATTTATTCCAGATATTTGGTTTTTTCTTTGATACAATTGCAAATGGGATGGTTTTCCTAATTTCTTCTTCAGACTGATTGTTTGTACAGAATAAGGCCACTGATTTTTGTATATTGAGTTTGCAACCTGCTGCTTTACTAAACTGGTTTATTGTTATAATTAGTTTTTTATGGATTTTTAAAGTTCTCTATATTGTCATATTTTCTGAAAATAGTTATAGTTTTATTTCTTCATTCTCTATCTGAATTTCTAATATATCTCTCTTGCCTATTGCTCTAGCTAGGCCTTCCTGTATTATGTTGAAGAGGAGTGGTGAAAGTGAACATCCTTGTCTTGTTCCATGTCTTAAAGGGAAGACTTTCAGTTTCTCACAATTGAGAACAATTCTAGCTGGAGGTTTGTCATATATGGCTTTTATTGTGTATGGGTATGATCCTCTTCTGCATGTACTTTTTAAAAATTGATTGCACACATATATATATATTTTGCACATACATTTATGCATATATACATTACATCATTGTATATCCTGAGATTCTCCCAATACCTTGTCACAAATTAATTATAGTAATAAAGAACTTAATATACTAACAGAGTCAAAGGCTGACATAATGTGTGATGCCCATTATGTCACCCATAATCTAAGGTAAGATCCTTTTATTCCAAATATTTTGATGACCTTCATCATAAATGGATACTGAAACCTATCAAATGTTTTCTCAGCATCAGTTGATATACTCATATGGTCTTGTTTATCTCTGTTTGATATGGTGAATTACATTAATTGATTTTTGGGTATTGGACAATTCTCCTGTCCTTGGAATAAATCCTACTTGGTCATAGTGTACTATCCTTTTGATGCATAGTTGGATTCAGTTTACTAAGATATTATTGAGGATTTTTGTATCTATATTCATTAAAAAGATTGGCATGTAGTTTTATTTTCTGTGTATTATCTTTGGTCTTGTAATTTTAATGTAATGTTAGCATCATAAAATGTATTGGTAGAAATTTTTGATAAAGGTAAAGGTAAAAAATTTTAATAAAGGGAGAAATTTTTGATAAAGGTAGGATAGGCACAAGTTCATCTTTGCACATGTGGTAGAACTCACTTGTGAAACAATCTGGTCCTGGGTTTTGTTTTGGGGGAGGATTTTGATTACTTTACCAATCCTGAATACAAAAATCAAGGACAACTTATTTGCCCATCTAGCTTCCTTCTTAGTGTGTGATCCATATTGCCAAGAACAATACCTTGTTGGTCCTTGTACACAAACAGGACCTGAGAATCAGAAGCATTTAAGAAATGTTTATTGGCAAGCAAGAATTATCAAATGAGTCTGACAGTACAGAGGTCTGTGCGGGCCACTGCCATCATCTGAAACAATATCAGCTTCATAAGGAAGTCTTCCTTGAGCTACCAGTGATTAACTTGATAGTAGAGATCAAGCAGAGGCAGAATCTTCAAACAAAACCATTCATAAACTCCAAACAGGCCCTGTAGGACTTGTAGACTTGAACTGCCTATGAAAATAAAGTGTTAAGTAAAAGTGATTTTAAAATTTGAAGTCTCAGATGTTTTTCTTTAAATTTGTCAGACTTTGATTCTGTTATTATATTAAGTTCTTTATGATTATAATTAATTTGTTCTTCACAATTCACTGATCATAATGATTTCATTTATTATTAACAGAAACATCACTCACTGTCTTTGGAATTTCGTTATTGCCTAACACTAATATATCATGGACCACTAAGATTATCATGATACATTAAGTATCGCAAAAACTTCTAATTAGACAAGGCCATGACTCATCTCCATTCTTGGCTCTACTGCCCACAGGGTGCTTTTGCAGAAGTTGAATTTCATGTCTTCACTAATCAGCTGATATTCAGTTCAAGAGAAAGAACTCAGGTTGTATATTTATTTTTGAGTCTAGCGTGAAGTGTTCTGACTTCACCAAAACTTTGCCAAATCAGAAGCTGTTTCTCTGCAGGAGAAGAGTTATTGATTAATGACTGCATAGTTTTGCACAGGAACTGTGCTGAGATGCTGAGATTACTACCTATAGCATTCAATCTGCTGACACTTCAAGCCCCATTAAGTTTGCAGGGTCCTGTTATGGGGGGGAGGGGCTGTTTATTGCAGCCTGAAACTGCAGGAGTGGTCCTCTTGCTCAGGGTTCATTGGCCAAAAGTTGAGTTCAGTCTATCTCCATTATTGCAGTAGCATCAAACCAAGTCTTTCTACCCTGTTTCATTCCAGCCAGTGCAATTTGATACCACCAGGAGTTCATGGGTTATTTGGTCAATAGTTACAAGCAGTACCACTGAATGTTGTATAGGGAATAAACTAACAAACCCATCAAAGTTTATAAAACCATTCTGTGTTACTTGACCGATCTAACCCAGAATCTATGCTAATTCCATCCACTCTGATAGCTCTGCCCACTGTAAAATTGTGCTCCTCCCTCCTTTATCTAGTGCCCTTAGCACCTATACTCCACACTTTTCTAGGTTTCTGCTGTTAACAATTAGTAAGATTTATATTTATTTTGTTGTGTAAGAAATCTCCTTGTAGGAGGGAAACTTTACTTGCTCACCTGGGGCTCTGGGGCATGCCTAAATCTGAATCTGATTATAGACTTGGAGAAAAGAGGTGGAGGTTTTTAGACATAAGGACAATTAGCATCCTTGAGCAAGATAATTATTTCAGACAAGATCATTAGAGAGTGTTCCAGTAAGACAAGACAACACTTTTTGCATAGAGCAGAAAGAGAGTCTGTTGACAAGGGTGGGCTTGGGACTTTAAAGTGTCAGGGTTTTCAGGTCTATCTGGATTGGCCCAAATTGGGATCCCATCCTTTTTTACTCTATCTCTAAGAGACCTGGAAAGATGATGAATTCTTACATTGTAGTTCAGCAGCTCCAGTTTCAACTTTTCATCTAATTTTCAAATAATTGTAAGATATATATATATATATATACACTTAAAGTAGTCATAAAACCTTCCTGTACTTATGACCATGTTTAGATACAAGAATTCTAACTGTTATATGTGTCGTTTCTTAGTCCCATTGCAGCATGAAGCAGTCACTCATCAGGTTTAATGGTAACTAAGGCTTGGGTGTCTGATGGCTTAGACAGATGTGAAATGCACAGGATCAGAGACCATTATATTACAAACTTCTCTTCTTCTTTAGGACTTCAATTGTGTGAGTCCTGTTTTGTATTGAGAACTGGATTATCCTGGCCTTCACCCCAATTACATGAGACAACAAACAAATAGCAGAGAACATTTATGTATGTATGTATGTATGTATGTATGTATGTATGTATGTATGTATGTATTTGTTCGTTTGCTTTTACCAGAAACCTTACCTAAGAGAATTTAGAAAAACCATGTTTTAGTAATAAAGGAAATGGTCTCAGTAAGTCTGAAGAACGAAAAAAAAAAAAAACTAGCAAATAAGTATTTGTAAAGTCTTAGGTAAATTTAAACAATCATTATGTAAAAAATAATATTATAATACTTGTAGGTAAAAATATTAGGAATAAAATATTGGGCCATAGAGTCGAGTAAGACATAAAGAGGATGGTCTGAATTGTATGTTCTAACATTGTTGTGGTATTTGAGAGGCTAAAATCTTAATTACCTTCAGATTCATTAATTGTGCATGGCTATGCTTAAAGGGTAATCAATAAAATCATAGAATCAGACTGCCTTACTTCCAAAATGAATCATGAAGCCAAATACATGTTTTAATTAATTCAATAAGCACATGAAAAGAAAGAAGAGAAACACAGACTATGGGGCAGCTAGACAGTGCTACAATAGTAGAAGCATCTCCAAATATGCAACTAATTCCAGTAAATGTAAAGATGCTCCACTTACTGCTTTATTTATTTTTTACTATTAATTATTTTATTGAGGCAATATTGCTTTACAACACTATATATGTTTTACAGGTATAGATTCACACCTCTTCAATTGGTTGTTACCCCACCACACTCACTACTAAAGTACCAGTAACTCTCTACTATAGTCCATTTGTTGTCATTTACTGCTTTAAATAGAAAGATCTCAGGAAAATCTAGGCTATCAGTAACTGCTCTTTCTGAGAAAAACAAGACTCAAGAAAATTGGAAGCAAACAGAAGAAAACAAAGACAGACAAATAGTATCAGAAGAAAAGTTCAATTGCTGCATTACTATCGGACCGAGGGGACTTTCTGGAAATAACCAACATTAAAGGGTATTCTAACAATTAAAATAGCCTTCAGCTCAGCAGATGATAGAACAATAGTGTTATACTGTTAAGAACCATAGACTCACAGTCTATCAGATTAATATGATACAGTGTCAGGAAGATCATCTGCGTCCACACCTACCCTATTTAGTACAGGCTTTGCTCTGGAAACTGGGCTGACCCTGGACAAGCCTCCAGGTCCCAAAGCTGGATCAATCTCATTTTCAGCGAGCTCCCTGTTCCAAACTTTGCTGTTTTCTTGCTTTCTTTTAATATATTTCTGAGTTTCCTTTAGTCTCTCATGATCCATCACTGTTCTATTAAAATAGAACCACTAGAATATATCCTGCTTTTGTTGTATATTGAAGCAGGGGGTCTCAGAGAATGGAGGCTGACAGACTGCTGGTAACAGTAATCTTCAGTATCCTCTTTGCTGTGTGTCTGTGCTGCCAGTCATACACTCTTGCCCATTTAATCCTCATTCTGAGGCACAGGATTTTTCCGAAAATGTGGATCTAATTTTCTGTGCAAAAGTCTTATTATCACACTGAAAATATGCAGTCATTTTGTCTGGAGAAAAGGAATCTTGTGCCAGAGCCACTGCCTGTTTACAAGCATCCTCTCCTTTGCCTCAACGCTGCCTGGTTTGAACTCAACAAATGGGGCTCTGTAGGGTCTCTGAATGCTCTGTGCCTGTGATCCATGCTCTGTGCAGTAAGGTTCCCCCAACACCTCCAGATGGATGTTTAGTGAGTGTGCACCTGCAGGATGTTAAGATAGCAGAGTATTCTCATGCAGGTAGGTGCCTTTCACTACTCAGATTTCATGCACAGCACTCCCTTTCAGCACCTCCCCCCCACCATCTAACAAATCAAGCCCCTGACCCAGCAGGGGAGATGACCTAAGGTCTTGGTCCAGAGCTAAACCCTGACTGGTCCTGGTCCATACCTGAGCTGCATTACCACCCACATGTTTTAAATCTTGTCTCGGGTTCCATCCCTTTTCTAGGGGGACTTGATCTGTACTTCAAGATTCTCCTGCAGCAGTCCCAGATTTCTCTCACTCTGCATTGCACCAGCCTGTGTGTGCACTTCTGCCCGTTGCTTGTGCATTGTTGGAAATGGCTCTCCTGCATGTATACTCTCTGGGGACACATCTTTGCTTTAAGCACTGTTGTGTGGATGTCTGCTGGTACAGCAGTGGCTGAGGATCAAATCTCAGCAGAGCCTGGGAATGGGCTCCATGTATTTATATGGGCCCTGCTCTCTCTCTGACTCTTGAAGAGAAGAGAGAGGCAACATGTACCTCATTGGGTCTTGCTGTCAACAGAAATGCCTTGGCTTCCAATGGGGTCACGTCTTCACTGTTCTGAACCAATGTCTCTTAGTACATGGGAAGTGCTTGGTCCAGGCTGGACATACCCCATCCCAAGCTAAGCAGGAAAAGCACATCTAGAATACACTATATATATATGATATAGAAAATACTTTATTTTTGTAGGAAATTATTTTAGTTTTATTTATTTGAATTATATTTTTATTGATTGTACACACACACACACACACACACACACACACACACATATATATATATAAAACATCATTGTCTACCCTGAGGTTCTTCCATCACCTTATCATCCATGAACCATCTTAATCTCTTGTGCCCTCCCAGGAGGAAAAAATAATTTTGAATGACTTCTGATTCTTTATTGAAGTTCTGAATCATCACAAGTAAAGGTAGAAAGGGAGACTATATGTAAAAAATACTAGAAATCTGACTCTGCTTTGGGAAGGTTTTTAATTTTGGAGGTAATTCTCCTTAGATTTCATTCCTTATACTAACCGAAAGACTGTAACACATTTTCACATTGCTTTTATTTCTGGTGATTGCCATGGTAACACAGACTTATTCCAACATATATGCATTTTGAGCTAATCTTTTACTTAAGAAAAATACCAAGGAGAATAAAAAGTCAGGAAAAGAAGCAAATGGTTTCCGTTGAATAGGTTTTACGATGCTCAATCATTAACTTGGCATGAAATAAAAGCAAGTAATTTTTCCTTTGGGTGACTAAAAGAAGAGCAAACACGTATTCATTTTAAAGGGACTCTAAAATTCACAAGAGTGGAAAAAAATCTGGTACCCAGGATTTAAGATAAGAAAACTGAGTAGAAATGAGGAATTAAGACTCAGCTGTAAGTGGCTTGCTTTCTAGTCCCAGGACTACAGAGAAGTGCCATGCAGATGGGCATGTTTTCATGGGCTTATGGCCTGATGGCTGACAAAGAAACAGCACTCAAAGGACATGACTGAATTCATATTACAAAAGGTCATGCTGGCTTCTATGTATATTGATTCACTTATAGTGAACATTTGCCTTGTGCTGGCCCAAAGCTGACTTCTGGGGTTAAACAGGAAGCCAAACCACCAAGCCCCCACCTTCACACAGATCACAGCCATGCAGGAGAGACAGACGTGAACTTACAAATCCTTAAATATATAATTGGCAACTGTGGAATGTTCACAAATGTAAAGTATCTAGAAATACAAAAGTAGGTAGTGTGCAGATTTAACAGCCCAAGGAGTTGGAAAAAATCTCCCTGGTAAATTTGTTTGACCTGAATTCAGGAAAATTATCATCTAAGTGCAGAATGGGCAAAAGACTACCCATGCAGATGAAACTAAGGTTGGGTTGTCAGACAAGAGCAGTGTGTCTGTGGCTCTGAGCATTAGGGAGAATGTTGGGGGTGGTGTTGGTGGATGTAAGGCTGAAGCAGAGGAGGCAAAAGATGATATGGCACCCTTTGCCTCATGCTAACAATTTTAATTTTGAGGGTGAGCTCACTGGGAGGTCTTTTTAGTGTTTTAAGAGAGAATTAGCATCAGATTTATGGTTCCAAACAACTCACACTGGCTGCTGACGGGGTAAGAGTAGATGGGAAAGCCATCGAATTAATTTGCTTTTCCAATAGTCCATGTGGTAGCTGGTAGTCATTTCATTGAAGGGGAGGGCATTGTGGAAACCAAATGAAGTGGATGGATTAGAAATACATTTGTACATAAACCAGACTATCAGCGAGTGGTGGAAATGTGTTGGGGATCCTAACAACGTGTGCCCATAATCAAATCACTGGGGCAAAGGGGCCAAAGTGGTTCTTAGTCCCTCAATCTTTTAGTGCACTCTTGACTCTGAAGTGTAGGCACAGCTTATCAAGAGAATTTTCCACAATAACTTGCTGGATATTGCAGTTTAGAGTCTGGCATTGTTGACTTGTAAGGAAGAAGATTTGACAATAAACCTGTATTCATGTTTATAAATACCATTTAGGAGGTAGAGCTGCTAATGAAAGCAGTGACTGAGACAAGGACAACCTGCTACAGATTCATTTGTATAGCAGATGCTAATCCAAAGTACCAATTGCATTGCTTTTTACCTTTCCTGTAATGATAAATCTCATTATGGTCACTCTCTCTCTCTTTCTCTCTCTCTCTCTCTCTCTCTCTCTCTGAGGCTAGGTCTCACTATGTTGCCTGGGGTAACCACTTATCAGTTATTCAAGTGATCCCCAGCCTCAGCTTTCCAGGTAGCTGGGATTACAGGCATGTACCACCACGCTCAGCTATTTTTTGAGACTAGGTCTCAATATGTTGCCCCGGGTGGGTCTTGAACCCTCAGACTCAAGTGATTCTGAGTCTCAGCCTCCCTTCTTAAGCTGGGATTAAAGGCACACGCCACCGCATCCGTTTGATGACAGAGCTCATTAACATAGACAGTTGTAATACCTCTATGTGAGACTTTTCAGGGAGTTCCTGGTCCCTTTGGGTTTATGTTCAAAGGCCAGATTTGCTTCTCTCACTTAGGCTTTTTTTCTTTTAAACACCAGAGCCTTCAGGCAGAGACTCAAGTCATACTGGAAATCACTCATTAGCATAAAATCTAGAGAACTGATGGACACCCAGTCATATTTCTCTGTGACTCTTCTTCCTCAGGCTGACTGCTTTGATGGTTGCTATATGGCAGCTAGAAAAGTCTTCCTGAGGTTTTCTCTCTGTCCTAGCTAGGGGACTAAGAGGGCACTGATTCCTGAAATTGTGGCAGGATAATCCCCAGAAAAAGGGGAGCTTCCAGGTTCTCCTTACCCTAAGAAAGGTGGAACTGGGCAGGGAGGTGAAGCTAGAAAAGATCAAAAGAAGGACTGAGAAATAGACTACGACCTACCTGTGGAGAAGTGTAGAGAGGTGGATAAGGAACAGACTAGAGGAGGCACATGGAATGGAGAGACGTGTGAAGAAGCTACTCTTCCTTCTTATCCTTAGACTTGTACTAGGTATTTAGAGGACATGGGAGGAGACACTTGAGACAAATGTGGATGAAAGACCCATGGGGATCTTAATGTTGATTTGGCGTTTTTCCTCCAGACTTGCCTGGCCTCTTCTGCCTCTTTCGTATGGGTCCCCAGCACAAGGTGCCTTAGTCTGTAGCAAGCATTTGGGTTTTGGGTCTCAGCAATGCTACTTTGGGCCAATGCTGTTTGGCTGAGCATTTGCCCGTGAGGAATGGGTCACCTTGGCTGGTTGATTGGAAATTATGTTCTTTCTCTTCTCTTTATCGCACACTAATTGTGTTGACATTATTTTCCATTAAATGTCTTGCATACTAGAATGTTTTGTCTTGATGCAGTGGATGGCAGAACCCATTTAGAGCAAGCAGGTTTGGGGGTGTCCTGGAGTGTCCCTCACCCTGCCCTGTAAAAAAAAAAAAAAAAAAAAACCCCAAAACATGAAACCAGACTCACAAGCCTTGTTCCAAAGGACCAACCTGAGTGAACTGAATTGGGCTGGACAGTTAGGTTCTGACTAATAGGCTTGACCCACCTGTGGTGCTACTACCATTGATTTCACCACAGAGCACAATAGTCACCAAAGAGGGAAGGATGGTTCTTTCACATAAGACCTCTGTGCTCAGTAGGCAAGAGGGGAAATGGATGCTAGCTCAATTATGAACAACCACACATCTTTCCACCTTTTGTCCAATGCTCTGAAGTATATATTCTAGACATTACTGAAGTTTCAGATTCTCAGAGAGGGTGTAGCCATTTTTCTCTGGGCCTGTCCTTTGCAAGAAACTTCCTTTTCTTTAGAGCTGTTTTTTTTTTTTTTTTTTTTTGGGGAGTCCCTTTTTTTCCCCTTCCATCTCAAGTCAGCTGCATAGCTTTCTCCCATGAACCCAGGTTTCTCTTGAGATGTCATTTCAAAGAGTGAACGTCCTTATACTGTGTTCTTTCAGAAAAAATAAGTCCTCATCTCTCTTAGTCTACTTTGATTTTCCCAAGGTCATTGCATATGTTTATGGTTTACTGTTTGTCTTTTCTCCATTAGAATTGATACCAGGTGATACTGGGCACTAAAACTTTGATCCAAGAGTGTGTACAACGGTAATGCCCACTGTCTGGGTTCTTCACCCACATGTACAATTGCAAGACCACTGAGGTTCAGATAACAACAATAATGAGATTTATTTATCAGAGAAGGAAATACAGAGAGACACTGAGACCATAAATATCCAACTGTCACTGACTGTTCAGTGTGAAAGTCCTAAATAGACAGTGTCCAAGATGACATGTTCTTGCTACTCCAAACCCTGAACAAGCATTCCAAACAAAAGACCATGCTTCCAAAATGGTGTTTTCCTGCAAGTAAATACCCAGAACAAAGTATCCTGAACAAAAGGCCATGGTGATGTCTTCAGTATCATAAAAAACAAAAAAACAAACAAAAAAACACTAAGGTGGCATCTTCAACAGCTTTCAACATTCCTGACTCTAAGAGGCTCACAGCTTTAGTCTTTGACAGGCTTCACCTTTGACTGAATCTGGGTTAGATGAACACTTGGAAAGGCTGCACTGGACTCAGAGATGGCTGAATCCCAGAATGGCTGCATCCCTGGGTCACTTCTGCAACCCCTTATATCCTTTATCAGAGTCTTCATCCCCACTGATTCTTTATTTCCCTCAGACATGTCTCATCTGGTGTTATTTTTCCTCATTGAGCCCCCTTCAACCCAGTAACATCAACTTTGCCTTACAACCCACTCCCATTTCAGAATGTTAGATTCACAAGGATGTATTGTTAATAGCTACATAATACTCAGTGATTTTAGTTGAATGAATGAATTGAATGAATGAATGAATGAATGGATGGATGAATCAACTCCCAAGTCTCAGTTTAGAGCATCATTTATTTCTGGGAAATCTCATAACTACACCTCAAATAGTTCAAATGACTCTCCTTAGGTATTATCAAAGTATTCACTGCCTCCCTGTTACATCATAATTTACTTAACTGCTTTTTTAATTTTCTCTCTTTCCCACTAGACTCTAACTTTGTGATAGCAAGTATCTATATATTTTGTTGAGTCGTATCACTTTAATTAATCTCTCTATCGAGTGAATGAAATATGCTAGCAATTTAAGGTAATTCAGACAGTATACACTCTGGAACCTGGGTAAAGAAACAGTTTCTGTTACATGGATGCTTGTTTTTAGCATGCCAGCCATTCAGGTCCCAAAAGTAGTTTCTTATGTGGCCTCTTGTCTTATCACCTTTGATTTCAACCTGATCTGATTTTTACTTTTGGAGCTTTTGAAAAGTTAGTTGAGCAGTTGAGCATTTAATTCTCGAATGTTCCATGATGATGTAAAGAAAGAACTAAGCTACAGGGAGATCAGAAACAAACACTTTATGTAACAATCTACAACTAAGAGACTTGCTATAAATCACATTATTTCATAGAGTGTGTAATTTCCTAATGGAGTAGAAGGGGTTTTTGGACAAGGACTGTAGCCCACTTCCACTTCTCCCAAGTAGCATTTCTGAAAACCAGGTTTGCATGTTTCGGAACAAAATAACTTAAACTTAGTAGATTCTAAGTAGATGAGTTAGATTCTAATCTTAGTTTATATCTCGTACACTGGGTACAACTAATTGTAAAACTTCTGTATTACATAATGAATAGGAGGTTAAAGTCTGATGTTTTTGTTTTTGTTTTAAACAACTTGGCCAAAGAGTATTAGCCACCTGTAAATTCCTGCCCCTATTAAATTAACTAAAAGTTGTCAAGATACATTCAGGATCCCATTGGTGAGCCCCAAACCCCTTAAACTAAGCCTATTTAAATCCTTAAGATCCAAGACATTATTCTGAGAATCTGCCATCACATTCTGAATGTGTACTATATAATACTTCTTGCCTAACTTAACCTACTCTGACTCCCATATGAATTCTTTCCTGCAAGAAGTCAGAACCTAGGGTTCCTCAGCACCACTGGGCCCCATGACAAAGATATTGTTATAAATCCACTAACTAAATAATCTCTGTGAAAAGCAGTTAACTATTCTCTATCTTATCTGTTAGGTAATCTGGATTTTTGTAACAACAATGGCATTTTTGCAGTTATTCCTATTGACTCTGTCAAATTAAACCAATGATAGGGCATTCATAGTTTCTATTGTATAAGTAACCTGGTTTACATTTATTTTTAGATATTGGAGTTTCAAAGAAAAAGCATATTGATTCCCTCTGAGAAACCTGAGTTTTGAAAAGGAGGTAGACTCCTAGGTATTAATTTGTACTTTCAGTGGTGTTACTGGCAGGAGTGGGACATGAAAGAAAAAACTCAGCTTTGTGGTGGTGGTGTAGACAGCAGGTGGGGGGGGTGTTTCAGAGAGTGCCTCCAAGAAGAGATAAAAAAGAGTAGAATATTTCTGTACAGAAAAAGGGGGTTAAGAAAATAGATAGTTGTCAGAGAGCAGAGGCAAAGGCATAAAGCTGGACAGTGATAGGGTTTATCTGCACAACTGCATATGCCCCAAGTTTTCTGTTTAGAAAAGTCAAGTGTTGAGGTTCTATAGGTAACTGGAAAGATCAGAGAGAGCCACAACAACCAGGGTGCAGCCTCTGACCTAAAAGGAACTGAAATTTCCATGGGAAGCATCTGTAGGCAAACACCCTCTGTCCCTGGTGGGAGATACTGGAAGCAGGGTAAGATGAAGCCAGGGTTCTCACTGAAGAATCAATTCCATTATTCAGTCATATCGTGAGGGCCTTATGTCACATCACAAGGTGAGGAGAGTAGAATTGGAAGGACTCTGTGATCAATATGGTAAAAAAGAGAGAGAAGGATGTCAGATGACATTTAATTCCTTTGTTAAGTGACTGGTGTTCATAACAGTGCCAATACCAAGCTTCATGATGTTAAGGGAACAAAGATGCTTACATCCAGTTCTATCTGTACTGCACTGAAGGGTTTTCAGATATTAGTTCTTCAGATACTAGTTCTGAGTATCAAAAGACCTCTATGAAGAAGAGGAGAAATCTGTAGATTTGAAGGTCACTGGAGCGAAGTGTCACACTTGAGTGGGATTGCCAGTGAGGTAGATTCATAAGGAAAGAAAAGGAACAGAATCTAGTGATAAGGATGGAGAATGAATTACAAAACGAAAGAGAAGGAGCCAGAAACTTTGGCACAGTGCTCTCAAAAGAATAAAGATAAAACTTCAGAGAGAGAATTTTTAACAACAAAGTGGAAATTAGCAAAAATAATTAATGTCCTTGATAAGAGAATACTTTCCATGGTGTTTTGGGGTAACAAAAAGGAAATGAAGAGGCATAGGTCATTTGTAAACAGTTTTTTAAGTGCTCCAAACTTAATGGTAAGAAAAGTGATGAAGTGCTGCAGAGAACAGAGAACTGTTTGTCTCAGAGCAGAAAAAAATGTGTGTGTATCTCTAACTTATGAGAGTTTTAGCTGATTTATGTGGAGAATTTAAGAAACACATACATTGGAAGAAAGGAGAGAGGGAAGATGGAAGGATGGAAGGGAGTGAGAGGGAACAGAGAGAATATAGGACAGAATAAGAAATACTGTGGGAATGAGTCTATTCATAATTTTTTTAAGGGAATCAAGAACAAAGATGAGGGATTCACTTTAAAAGGGGGGATGGGACCTATCGTCATGTAGAACCAGTGTGCATTCATTTATAAATTTTTAGCATCATTTGATTTCCAGTATTTTGAAATGCTCTGTGTTTCATTTGTTATCGTTTGGGTGAGGTTCATAGGAAATTAGATCCAGGCTCACCTTTTCACTGTTCTTTTTCCAAGATATCATCAGGTTGATTAGTTTTCTCCATCACAACAAGTACTGTGCTCTCTCCTTGACAACTCCCACTTGTTTTCTCAACCTCACACAACCTGAAGAGGTGGGCTGTATCATTGTTGGTGTCAGCCGGCATAGATGAAAATTTGTTACAAGCTTCTTTGAACTCTTCTAGGTCATGCTTCAGCACTCAGCCTAGTAACTTGAATTCATTTTTCAGATTTACAAAAGAATGACTCATAGTCAGCAAATGGATGCCCTTTTCTCCTCTAGTTTTCCAAGGACAGAGTCTGGGGCTATAACAGGGGATGCTTAATAGCCTCTATTCTGTTCTTTAGCCTTAATTATCCATCTGTTTTTTCAGACAATTTATTATACTCTGAAAAATCTGAACAGATGGACTGTAGCAATTGAAGTGGGGGTAAGTGATGGGGAGTTTAGGCAATGGGAAAGACAGGCCTGAAGAGCCCTTAACACATGGTTTCATTTAATTCTCACAGCAGCTATAAAAAGTGGACATTATTGATATCTCTGGAGTCAAGTATGGTCATCAATAGTTTGAGGTCACTTAAAAACCCATTGGGTGTATAGGTTTTGGTATCTTTTGGTACACTGTTTTGTCAGTGCTATTATTTTGATTGAAGGAGCATCATTATACAATTCCAGTGCAGGCCTCAAGATTACCTTTCTACCACCCCCACCTTCTGGCCACCTCACTTGGTGCAAGTTGAATAGTATAAACAAACCGGTTTATTTCTAAGTTAACAAAGCAATAGCAAATCCATGGACTGTCAGAAGCTATAGGCCCTGTTCCCAGAAAAATAATTGTAATAATTCTGAAATGCCACATTAGCATAAATAAGGTAGAAAGCAGAAAATAGACTCCCAGACACTTCAAAAGGTGAGCAGTTGTGATAAATATGCAAATCCTGGTTCCATCCCTGAAAGGAAAGAGATACATCATAATTCTTCCCCCTCCTTGTCTACCTAGCTGTAGCCTGAGTACTGACACCATTTCAGGTAGCAAATTCCTTCTTTTCCAGTGAAAACTATCTGATTTTCCCTTTGGGTTTATTCAGTTTTTAACTATTCTCTGCCTCTCCAGCCTTAACATGCCTTCTGCCCCTATTTAACACCTGTGATTTCCTTGTCAATATTCCGTTGGCCAATGCATACTTCATTCCCCTTAGCGAAGTCTTCCTAGGGTCAGCTTAGGTTTTTTAGGAAGAGTGTCCTTCAAGATCATCAACCCAGATCATTCATAATTAAAACCCCTAACATGAAACCCCTTGTCATCTGGAAGTGGCTAACAGCTGTTTTGTACTTTGCACAAAGCTACACCATCAATAGGTGCTTTTGATTCATTGTTATACTCCTTAGATTTATGACATTAAATGCTTTCTTGGGAGAGGTGTTGAGGGGAAGTCAATTAGTACCCTCACCACTGAAGAGTTGTAGAAGAAGTAGCTTTATAAGGTTCTATTGTGAGTGTCACAAGGTACATTCTATGTTTATAAATTCACAAACTCTATTCAGCTGCATGTTGTAAGTAAGAGTGGAAGCACCATTTGTATGCATCCCCAGCCCATTACTCCTAAGAAAAACCTACCATTTTTCATGTTGATGGATTATAGAACTCAGTGCCTCCCACTGAGATATTCTATGATAATATATATGCCTAAATAATTTAGTTGCTTTACTCCTCATTGAATACAGGTAATCAACACAGGATAATTTTCAAAAATGAAAACAAATAGCAAGAATCTTTTTCATAAAATTTTTTGAGTCTCCGTCTCTGCAGTCACTAAGGTGGAATGACTGGCACATAATAGCCACCTAGTACGCATTTGTTAAATGAATAAATGAATGTATGCAAGGGTATAGATAAATGAAAACAGCTCTGTTGGTTCTGTTTAATTCCTAGATTACAATTAGGACAAACTGAAATGAAACTTGGATATATATTGAAAAAATGTATTTATTATCAGACTGACTTGCGTTCAGACCCTGCTTCTGGCATTTACAAGCTACACCTTTCTGAGCAAGTCACTTAATCTTTGCATAGAGCCAAATGGGTGATGAATCCCTGTATGCTAGGGCTATCACTCATGGCAGGGAGTGATGTATAATGCAAAATGTGCATTCTCATATTTGTCGCCTGGTACCTTTGTAACCTGATAAATGTTTTGCTGCATGTTTGGCAATTTGTATTCCATACTATATTTTTAAGTGACAGAGAAATAATGTATTTTATGCTACTGATATCACATCACCCCAACCCCAGCACAAAAGTGAAGCATCCCCCACACTAAGCTAATAACCTGGATCCATAAGCTATGGACGGTCTATCTTATCACCTGCTAGCTGTTTAATTTGGTAAACAACTCCTTATGAAGGTCCTTGTGTGTGGCCTCCTGCCAGTCACTTCATAGGGTTTACCTTGCTGTGAATGTGGTGATTTAGCACCAGGCACTCAGGGTCAGGCTTATAAATTGGCTCTGCACAGTCACTTGGTCATAAATATCCAGTATCCATTACCAGATGTTGTTGAGTAGAGTGTCATTCACAAGACCGCACCTCTCATTGTTAGCGGTTCTTAAGACAAGCATGAGGTTCTGCACTGTTTCATGGGCTAATTTATTTCTCTGTACAAAGGGCATTTGGACCAAACTGCAGCAGCAGGTACACATTTATGAATATAAACAGTACCTCTTAGTATCCCTCACCAATGTCCCACAAATTTATCAATTCTTAATCTTAAAAATCATTCCTCCCACTGTATTATCCTGCTGCCACTCCAGTTACCTGGAGATATCAACAAACAGGCAGTAGTTATAAATAGTGTTTCCTGTGTATCAGAAGTGAACCCTTTGGGTAGTCAATTTATACAGGAAAAAAAAGTTAACCTGGGTAAATGTGGATTTTCTACATATCGCATCTTTGGAAATTCTTCTTAGACATCCTGAGCACAAATTGTGACAGAGACGGCTGTGTGTTCAGCAGTTTTCCCCTGAACTGCTAAAGTAATCAGACAAACAGTAACCCCAAACACTCCAGATACTATGCTTTGAGTATTAATATTTTGGTTATCTCTACTTTTTCTGACCATTTTTTAAACATCAGTCTATAAATTATCATATTTTGCTTCTTTAAGACTTTCACCTCCAATCCTAACTGCTTTCACTTTCCTTATTTTTTAATGTATTTTTTCCTTTTCTACCCCATTTCTTCCTCACTCTCCTCCTCCTACAGCACACTAGTTGAGGCCCACTGCTGGGTGGGACTGGTGGAATGTAGGAGACTGTGCAGAAGCCTTAATATAGGACAACAGTCTCAATCTGTGCACACAGTGTGGTGAGGGGAGCAGCCCCATAACAGATTTTTTTTTTTTTGAAACTAGGTCTCGTTATTTTTGACCGTGGAACCACAGGCTCTCGTTGCCCGGGGTACCACAGACTCAAGCAATCTCCAGCCTCAGCTTCCCAGGCAGCTGAGATTACAGGCGTGCGCCACCACGCCCAGATATTTTTTTGTAACTAAGTCTCGCTATCAGCCCCAGGCGGGACTCAAACCGCGATCCCTAACCCCCGGCCGCTTCATAGGCTGAAGCTTACAGGCACGAGCCACCGTGCCCGGCCTCTCTAACAGATTTAACATGATGAGTCCATTGAGTCTACAGAAAGTCTCATGGGGAAGCAGATTAAGATAACTAAAACATCATAAATTAACCATGTTGTTTCAAACGTGCCTATCAGCTGGTAAGGAAACGTCAAAGAGGGTTTATTTAGGTGATATGTCGAATAGGAATAAAGAGATGTAAGTAAAGTGCTTAAACACTCTTCTCAGGTTAAACTGTTGATCACCTTTAGCAAATAAATATAGTAACAGCTATTTTGTTTTACTATCTTTATATATATATATATATTTACATTATATTCCTCAGGGTTCTCCCACCATCATATCACCTGTAAACCCTCATCTTGATCTTTTCTATCTTCCCTTCCTTGATTTCCCTCACCCTCTTTCACCTTCCCTCACTCTCCCTCATCCTCCCTAGCTGTTTGCTTTAGCTCTGTTGTCATTTTTGCTAGTTTTGACTTTTCTTGCTCTTTTGTTTTCACTACATCCATCTATAAGTGAGACCATTCAGTTTTTGTCTTTTTCTTTCTGACTTGTTTCTGCTAGTATGATTCTGAGATCTTCTTAAGTCCACTTCTGCTATTACAAATGCCTCATACAGTCAAAAATGAGAAGAACTAAAAAAGAGAGACATAGAGAACATATTCCAAAGAGAACATGCAAATGACTAATAGGCATATGAAAAAATGCTCAATATCACTAATAGTCAGGGAAATGCAAACCAAAACCACAATGAGATACCACCTTAGCCCAGTAAGAATGGCATATATCTATATATACATATATATCTATACATACATACATATATATCTGTCTATGTCTATATCTATATTCATATATATATATATATATATATATATGGGCAACAATAAATGCTGGAGTGGGTACAGAGAAAGGAACACTGTTGCACTGTTGGTGACAGGTATTTTGTCTGCTTCTCTGGTTTGTTAATTTCCTAGATTTTCTTTGACTTGGGTGGTTGAGTAATTGTTGTAGGATGTTATAAGATATGTTTGCAGTGAGGTTGAAATCTCATCCTATTTTCCTTTCTTATCACCTATTGAGAAACCGGGAACCTCATTAATGAATGTGTCTGTCTCAAGGGGTGAAGTGTTTTGAAGATAGAAAGTCATGGGTTTGATATCTTATCACCACTGAGAAACAAAATGTAGAATAATTGAGAACCCAGATAATTCTTCACAAGTCTTAGAAATTGTAAATAGTATAATATAAACTTAATTTCTGTACAAGCATTTTACATTTTAGAAGTGGTCTGAAAGATTATTTTTAATTTTATATTTCAGTTTCCAGCTAGTTTTACATTTCAAGTATATACTTATAATTGACTTTTAAAGAAAAAATGGTATGGAATTTCATCTTGATAACAAAGCATTTAATTGTATTATTTAGTTTCAAAGCCTAAGGTTTCTTCCAGTTAATGAGGAAGTTCTTTAAATATTTTTAGAAACTGAGTGCTCCTGCAAAGAATTCCAAGTTCTTTCCTGTTGTACTAAACTTTTTCCCTTGATATTCTTGTACCCCTGACTAGGAGGTTGGGAGATGAAAGATAAGTTGCTTGTCTACTTTTATTATCTTCTTCCTTTTACTTTTATTCATATTCCTGCATAATCACTTTTCATCAAGTTTGTGTTTTAATATCTGTTATTTTTCCTTTAATTCTTTAATAATATTTAATGCTCAGGGCTATCACTGGCATTTAGTTCAAAGCATTAATTTATAGTCTGATTTTTTTGATATAAAATTTTGTAAAGAGTTGCTCTAAAATTTGTAATTATTTTTTGATTTCCAATTTATTATACTTTTACTCAGACAATATTATTTCATTATATAAATATTCATTAGCATGCTTTTTTAATTGAATTAAAATTGCATCATGACTTTACATATGCTTCATGGCCATACCTCTGGAATCAACATGTATATATACTACATTAAGTTCACTGCTAGAAGTTCAGTTCTATCCTTCACCATATATTTTTCCTGTTTCCCCACTTAACCACCCCTTCTCTATTCTCTCTTGGTATTATAGTCCAGAAATTTATTTTTTTAATTTGGCACATCTGTTTCTCAATATATACATATGAGTAAAGCCATATGGTGTTTGTCTTTGTCCATGTGGTTTATTTCACTAGCATAATTTCTTCTAGGGCCATCCACATTATTATGAATAGCAGGTTTCATTTTTTAATAAACTTATTAGTAATCCAATATGTGTGTATGTGTATACACATAGGCACATGCATATTATACACAGATGTATATATACACATAAACACTTCCATTCATCAGCTGAGGTATACTTCTTTCTGCTTTTTGGCTATTGTAAAGTGCTTCAGGAAACATAGGTATACATATATTTTTGTAAATTACTGTTTTCCTGTTTATTTTATGGTCAAATACACATTTAAAAATAAATATCCCATTTGTACAATGAATGTGTATCTACTGTTTGGGTTATACATTTCCTTGCACATCATCTGGTGTGCTCAAATATTCTACAGGCTGATTATCAATACCTCTAAATTTATCAGATAGTCTTTTTAGGTTTTATCAACCGATCATTTCCCCATGAAAAATAGGTTCTGGGCAATGTGAAAAAGACAGAAATGTTGAGGAACATGAAAGAGAAATCATTTTGTCATGTAACTGCAGGATCACAGAGAGACCTGCCCCCTCCAGCCCCTCTAATTCTTTTTGTGATGTCTCTGAAAGTCATTTATAAAGTGGGGATAAATTCACTTGCTTTACCTTCTCTAGCTGATTGTGAAGTGAAAGATTGCCTGCATACACCCACTTTAATAAGAGTGTCTTATAAAATTGTGATGTTTGGGTTAATTTTATTTATAATTATAAATTCTTGTCTTATGAAAAAGAAAATATAACTAAATTACACATAGACTTTTCCCTTAGGAAATTTTTATATGATATCTTCTACTTTGTTTAGTAAGAGGTAGTATGCAATACAAAGTAAAATTTGAATAAGCAGTGTAAAACCCAGTCACACCCATGAGGGGCTGGTGATAAGACATTCTTGTGTTATAGGCAGGAAGATCTCAGAATTCATCACATGTTGTGGCTCAAAAAATTGAACAGAGTCCACATGAAATCAGAGATGTTTTAAATTTTCAAATGGAGTTCAAAATTTTTCACCCTAGGGCCAATGATATTTTAGTATCTGGGTAATGTTTATAGTTAAGCTGTATGTGAATTTAATTTTAGTTTGCAATATCGAATTGGATAAAACAATTAATAAGATGTTGCCTCAGCAACCCTGAAACACTACAAGACAGATTGACGCAAGACAACCTTAATATTAAATTAACTATAAAAGATTCATACTTTTTATAGGAATCATTATAAAATATGAAATTAAAACGTGTCCATCAAAGTAATCTGGTGACTGCTTTCCACATCTACCCGCTATCTATCCCCTGCTTTTTTTTGTCCTCCTGTATTTGATACCAGCATTCTTAGTTGTAATGTGTAGAACTGTATCCTCCCAGAAGATATGTTGCAGTTCTCACTTCTAGTATCTGTGGATTGGTGGTTTTCTTGGAACAGAGAATCTTCACAGTTGTAATCTAATTAAAATAAGGTCACACTAGCTGAGAGTGGTCCTAATCTAAGATTTGTAAATGCGTAGATGAAAAATTTGAACATAAACATATTATCAGACTCTGATGGTCTTGTGAAAACTGAGGCAGAATTTGGCATTTACCTGTCCTAGATCAAGGAATGCTGAGGACTGCCAGTAACCCCAGAAACTAGAACGGGCTGAGGATGGCATCATTCTTGCAGTGTTTGGAGGGAAGATGACCTTATTGATCCTTTGATTTCAGATTTCTAGCCTCTAAAACTATGAGGGAATACATTTCCATTATTTTATTACCAATGTTATGGTAACTTGTCATGGTGATCAGAAACAGACTTACCAATGACCTTCCTTCACCATCTTCTCTTCCCCAATTCTCTTCCTTAGCACTCTAGTTCCTTACAAGTTTTTCTTGCAGGTGTTTCTGAGTGCCAATTCCATATTCTCAACATCCATCTCTGTATCTTCACCCATAAATCCTACTGCATATCACATTCAGCAGGTGGCATCCACCAACCTACACCTCAGCCCCCATTCTTGTTTTCAGTCTCATTGTGCTTCCAATTACCCAGATTTAAAGTATATGGGCCATACTGACTCCTCTCTTGATTATCCTACCTATCCCTATCTCACAGATGTGCTGATTTTCGGGTCCTTATAAATATTACTGTAACTATTCTTGGCTGATTATGATCTTCAGGCTAGCCCTCTAACAGAGGCATCACTTCTATAAGTCACAGACTTAATATTTTGTTATACATATTGGACAAATATGTTGAGGTACAGTTCTGATAATATTTTCCCTCACCTAAGTAGCTCAAATGCCTCAGTACTGCCTTCCAGCTAAAATCAATACCTAACATTAAACTGGTCCCTGTTATATCTCCACTGCCATTCAGCCATGTTCTTTTAATCCCCTTGACTAAAATTATTCAGCTAAATCATATTTCTTGCCCACATTTTATTTTTCTATGTCAGTCTATCTGCATTTTTCTTTGCTTCATTATCTACAAGTTGAAATTTCCTCTATTATTCAAGTACAAAGATCATTTCTTCTTGTCCTTGTCAGCATATTCTGCCCAGTTTATATATCTTTCAGGTGCATCATTCCACATGCTAAGCTTACTTAAAGGAAGGACATGGTTTATCTAAAATAGCATTTAACTCAGTTCCTTGGACAGAGTAGACTCTAAGCAAATACCTTTTTAATGAATTAGTTACTATTACAAAGGAAAGTATCATAAGCTAACAGAATCATAGTTCTGATTACATAGCTGGTTACTCTTCCTCTCCACTTCCATACTGATTATTGACACCTTACAGTGTATGTATTTTTGACAGTTATCATCCCCTCCATCATTCCCTCCCCCCCCACAAAGGCCCTTTATATTTTGTTGTTCCATTATCACAAGCAAATAAATGACCTTATTCTGAGTTATCATAAGGAAGTTAATTGAGGAAAACCCCTTTTCTCCACTCTTCTGACATGCTCTGCATGGATTGAGTTTACTAAATTTTCTTGGGAAATTTCTTGCTTCTGTCACATTGTAGACCACATGAACAATTCATCTCTGACACACTTGATGGGCTGAGTGTGCTAAGTGATAGGCAGACTATTCTTGAATAATAAATTGTCAGCTGGCTTAAGTTGACAGTAGTACTCTTTGACTGATAAAGAGGTCAAGAAAAGTATCTGATATGCTCAGGTTTGAAGTACGTTTTGCAGCTGGTCAAGCTCCCCTCAGTTTCTATACTGAAGGGAATACTGTTTGGGAAGAGGCAGACACAGTGAGTGAGAGACACTGCTGCTTGCTGCTCAGTGTCCGTAAGGGTAACACTAAATCCAATTTTGTAGTTCTAGTAATATTGAATCCTGTATATACTTAACTCAGAAACTCAAAGTCTCTTGAATTTAACACACTGTATGTTCCTTCACATCCTGAACTGGTAGTCTTTAAAGAAATGCAAAATGATGGTGTAACCCATTTCAGGTCATATTTTTTCATTCATCTGACCTTTTTTTCCATGAAAAGAGATATTTTTCTGAAGCTAATGCATAGCCGTTAAAGGAAATTCCAAGCTGAATAAAGCAATATTCTTTATGATATCTCTTCAAAGATAATGCTTCAAGCCTGGGATAATATTAGAAAGGCCAACAATAAGAGGAAAAATTATTTTAAAGTGGGTGGTGTTTACAGAGGAAAGTTTACCAGAGGCAGAAACAAAAGAAAAGATAAAGAAAAAGCAAAAGCAAAAAGAAAAGGTGACTTAAAATGACTTTATGTTGCTTTAATTTTCATGACAATTTTTTTTTTTAAATCCACTTTGTTTATCTTGCCTTAAAGAGGCTTGTGGAAACAAACCTCTTCAGTGGAGACAAATTGGATGGACAGGTTTCCCTCCAGGTGGGCAAAGAGCAAACTTTGGAAGGGGCATTACCTAGGCAGGTAAGCCACAATTTCTGTGTTTGTGTTTCTGTGGCCAAGCAGAGATTTGTGCATCTGGGAAGTAGACTTAGAGCCTCTCTCTCACCAGGTGCCCTGAATGCACAGCTTGAGCTGAGCAATTCATGCTCATGTGCATTAGTCCATTCACTCCGTCTTCCCAGCAGCCTGACTGCAGGAGATCCACTACCTACTCTGGTCCATTCAACTGGTGAGTGACAGATGCAAAGCTTGAGTCCCTCTGTCCTAGTGACCATGATGTTATGTTGCAAGGACAATGATGAGGAGAGCTGAACTGAAGTATTGGAAGTTTGTTTTTAAGGTCTCTATCCCCCTCCTTTTCTTATCAACACATTTTTTTATTAAAAAAAAAAAACAACAATTAGCCACAGAGACCATTGAAATTTTCCATTTCGCAGACTTGGGCCAATCATCAGACAAGAACACTCAGCAGTGAGAAGTGGTGGAAAGGATGGGGAAAAGAAAAGAGCAAGATTTATTTGGTGTGATTTAATTCACTATATAGTCACAGTCTACTAAAGAAAAGACAGGCTTTTTAAAATAATGTTTTCTTATAGGCAAGAATGTTCTCTTCAGTAAAGTCCTTCTGGACACCAGTAGAGACTAACTTGGGTTCCAACAATGAAACAGATGGCAAATGTTTGGTTCAACCTTTGATAGGGTTACAATCTCAACAGTTTTAAAAACAGTGAATGTAAACTTTTGTAAGCTAAAGCTCAGCTGGCCCATTTTATATTTATGAAAGATATACTAGTGACTTTATTAATTTTTAATGGAAAAATAAAATTCATTAAGTAAAAAAACACATTTTTTAGCATGTTGTCCATAAAAATTATATTTCTTAGGAAAAATGTAGTTATGCATGAGATTCAATGGCAGAAAAATAGATCAAAGTTGGATTCAGAGTGCCTGGGATCTACTTCTCAACAAAACATTGTTTGGTTGGTCATGCCACTTAACTCTCTAGGCCTTAGTTTCATTATTTGCAAAAATTAATGACTATATAGCACTGTTGAATTAAATGTAGCAATGCACACAGATTAGAATGGTTCACAGTGTGCAGATTTCCTTCTCTGCCAACCCCAAGTTCCCATCCCCCCAAGCACTGCAAGCAGAGATGGAGAATTTGCTGTAGTGACCAAGGTGGGTGGTGTGACTATCTGGAAGATAAATTCTCTCTAACTTTAGCTGTGCCTCTGGAAGATTAATCTCAATGGGTCAGCAGTTTGTGGAGTACTTTGAGTTTAGATCACAGTACTGTGAAGTGACAAAGCAACTCAATCTTTTTGATAGGTTGTAATTTATCTTTACTACATAAGGTCTGGAATTGCTGGAAATGTCAGAAGGAAGGGGACAAGGAGTAATGGCATTGCTACATTGCAAACATTCATGCAGTTTCTCAATTCGTCTTCCTTCTTTGTGTATAATTATCAGAGAGTGTTCAGTGGGCACACCTAAGGTGTTAAGTAAAATCACCATAATAAATCTCTGTATAGACAGAATGTTTGCTTCTGACCCAAATCATATACTAAAATCTAATCCTATGCATGATGGTGTTTGGAGGTGAAGCCTTTGGAAGGTGATCCAATTACAACAATGGTGTCTCATGAATCAAATCAATGCCTTAATAGAAGAAATGCCAGTAGTGACCCTTCCACCACAGGGGAACACAGCAAAGAAACAGCCATCTGTGAACCAGACAGCGGGCGCTCACCTCATCTGATGTTATCTTGATTTTGAATGTCCAGCTTCCAGAGCTGGAAGAAATGAATGTCTTCTTTTGATTAGTCCTGCACCTGATGATATTCTGTTACAGCAGCTTGAACAATGAATTAAAACCAGTCCTCAATACAGCTATATTTTTCTTCACGTGGGCTTGAACTATACATAAACAATGCATAATATAAATCATATTCCTTAACTGTGAGAGATAAAGTTAATCTTAACTGCTGATTTTCTGAATTAACCAATAGAAAGTATAACTTTTCCTAACAGGAGAAAAAGGACTTTCTAGTACATGCCATTCTTGTCCTTACTTCTTTGGCTTGTGTGATTTTCTTAAAGAAGTTGTAACAAATCACCACCACCCGAATGGTTTGAAACAAGAGAAATATATTCTCTGGTGTTTCTGGGAGCAAAAGCCTAAAATCAAGCTGCCTTCAAAGTCTCAAGGCAGGTGGGGGTATTTCCCTGTCCCTAACAGATTCTAGTGGTCTCACATTCCCTGACCCGTGGTGGGAATTGTTTTCAATATGTGCTCCTATCTTCTCTAAGTCCACTTCCTTACTCGGTTTTCTTTTCTGTGTGGCTGTTCAAAAATTTCCCTTATCTTAAAAGGAAACCCACATTAATGACCTTATCTTAACTTGATGCTTCTGCAAAAACCCTGTTTGCAAATATGGTCACATTCATAGGTCATCCTGTGGATTAGGACTTCAATATTTTGGGGTATTACTCAATCTAAAACAAAAATTGGGGGAGGTGTTTTATTTGAGAAGCCATGGGACAGTTTAGGGACACTATATAAGAAATAAGATATGGAGGAATTTCAAGATAAACCTTTTATGAAAGGAAATATAAATTTTTGACTTATGATTTAGCTTCTCCTCACTGTATTCTTCCCACAATGCAGAAGCAATAACAGACTTTCAATCCACTCAGAAATCAGAGAATTTGTCAATAACTTTTGGAGGCAGAGAATTTGCTATGAACAATCTCCCACAGAACCTAGATTATGAGAAGACCAAGAGGGAAATCTAGAGACAAGGGAAGCCACTTACTAACTGTGTGCCTCTGGACTATCATCTTCTCCCAGTGTCATTTTCCTCACCAATCAAAGGGGTAGTAAGTGTTCCTAGCTCTGGATGTTTCTGTAAGCTGGCAAGGAAGTATGTAAAATGCTTACAGTAGGGCAACAATTTAAATACTAAAAATGTGCCTGATTACTTTCCTGGGTCCTCTACCAGGATCTAGGTTTCCCTTTTTAACAGTCCCTGTGTTTGTATTTGCTGTATTTAGTAAAGCAATATTATTTTTATAATTAATTTTAATTTTTAATTAATTGCACACACACACATATCATTGTTGTTTGATCCAAGGTTCTCCCCCCCCCCACCTTGTCACCCATGAACCATGATCTTTATCTCTTGTGCTCATCCCTCCCCTAATTTTACCCTCCCCTTGCTCTGTGCTTCAATTCTGCTGATAGTTTGTTAGTTTTAATTTTTTTTGTCCTTTTCTTTGTTTGTTTTCCCTATATTCTGCACATAGGTGAGATCATCCAGTCTTCCTCCTTTTCTTTCTGGCCTACTTCTGCTAACATGATGCCTTCTAGGTTCATCCATGCTACCACAAATGCATCAAATTTGTCTTTTTTTGATTGATGAATAATACTCCATTGTGTAAATATATGGCAACTTGCTAATCCATTCATCTATTTGGAGGCATTTAGGTTGTTGCCATATCCTGGTTAATGTAAATGGTGCTATAATAAACATTTGAGTACAGATGTCTTTTTTTTTACTTAGTGACTTTGTATCTTTTGGATAGATTCCTAGAAATGGGATTGCTGGATTGAATGGTTGTTCCATTTGCTGTAGTTTGAGAGCCCTTCACACAGCTTTCTATGGTGGCTGAACCAGTTTGCACCCCCCACTAGCGGTGTATACATGTTCCTTCCTCTCCACATCCACGCCAGCACTTGTTGTTGTCCATTTTTTTGATATGGGCCATTCTTATTGGTGTGAGATTGTATCTCATTGTAGTTTTGATTTGCATTTCCCTGACTATTAGTAATGTTGAACATTTTTTCCTGTACCTTTTGACCATTTGTATTTCTTTGCAGAAGTATCTTTTTATTTCTTCTTATTTTTTTGACTGGACTTTTGCCTTTTATTTTTTCTGTTTAGTTGCGTTAGTTCCTTGTGGGTCTTTGTTATCAGACCCTTATCACTTGTATGGAGAGCAAAAATTTTTCCCCATTCAGTTGGGTTCCTTTTTGTTTTGGTTATTTTCTCTTTTGCTGTATAGAAGCTTTTCAATTTGATATAGCCTCAGCTTAAAACAGTATTTTAAGTGCAGTTGTAAATAGTCTTTTAAAACATATTAAGACATAAGTATGACTGCTAGAACATGGGATTATAATTTTACATGTCTATTGAAAACACTATTTTATTAGTTAAATATGAATCCAGTAAATAAATGAGATATACAAAGTTTAAAGCTTTTTTTTTCTTTAGTAATCCTTAAATCAGCAGTAGCAAACAAAAGTAATTTATCATAGGTCAAACATTTCTCTAGAGGTATTGTGTTAGATTTTTTTCCTGTAATTTTAAGAACTGGTGTTATGATTTTTTCAATTTTCACTTTCTTGGGCTACATTATTGAATGACAAATACCATTTCATTATGTTAAATAAGAAAGACAAAGTTTGCAAAATTCTTGTGAAATAAATCATTTCTGGAGAAAATATAAGGAAATTTTAACATTATGAATCATTTATTGTAAAAACTAATCTAGTCTAAAGCATGAAATGTATTCACTCATAATGTCCTCAAATGATACTTAATAGAAAAGATATATTCTGACTATATTTTGGTCTAAGGAAAAACTACATTTGTAAGAAGAGGAATATGTTATGTGGATAAGTAATTAACAAAGGGAATTGCTTTGTGCATCTATCAGTGACTACAGAGAAGAATTTTAGAAGACAAAAACATCTAGTAACTCATATTATCTAAATCTGTTTAAACGATCATATTAATATGTCATTTGTATTCTCTGAAGTCTCTGAAATCAAAATTGCTTTGAGCTGAAAGATACAGTCATCTTATCCATGGTGATGTGTTCTACCAATTTTCTTCTGGCTTTTGCATCTTTTCACTTGGAATGCAGAGGTGTTCATGATACAAAAGAAAAAGAAAGGAAAAATCCTCCATTTTACAGAATAACCTTCAGATGCTACATAGTTTCATTCAAATAATTTGCATTTTTAATTAAGTATGCATTCTTGTTTATCTTTTTTAAGACTACAATTTCTTGTCATTTCCTTTTATTTCTTGATTTAAGTTTATACCCTACTGAGAATAAACCTACTCTTGCTCCTTTGCAAAGTGAAAATTTTAAGTGCGACAATATTCTTTTTGCAACAGGATATTACTAGGAACACATACAGCTGCAAACTTTACTTTGTGTTTAAGGTAATGTAGTCTTTGTCCCCTCAGGGTCAGAGATAGACAGATTTTCCCTGCACCTTTTTTACTAGCATCTCATTTTTATGGTCACTAGCCAGTGTGACCAATAAAGGCAAGGAGAAAGTGGATCTTGTTAACCAGAACAGCATCTCACAGAGTGGAACTCTAAAATATGGATGACAAATGACATTTATTCTTTATTCATGGTAAGAAAGCATGCACATGATTAGATTACCGGAAAAGAGAATTTTGCTAAGAGACTCTATAATCATACAAGAAGAAAACTGCAAAATCAGAATATCAGATTATAATTATCTGCCTAACTTTTGAACATCCATGTAGATGCTGATATTCAATTGCTTGACTCCAATTCAACAATAGCTGTGGGGAGGACCTAGTATATGAAGGACCATTGTCCAGGATTCATATGAAAAAAAATAGAGAAAAGGTTGACTGCATTAGATCCCTGGAGGACTGAGGTGGTCACACAGCTACCATATTGGGTCTACATAAATCACCAATCACAAAGCTTCAATGAGCGAGGAAGCTGCTCACACTTAATCTCTCATCATGCTTTCTCCTCGCATTGCAAATCACTGGTTCCTACAGAAAAGTTTTCTGTTTGTCTTTTGAAAAGGAAGATAGATTTTTGGGCAAATGCCTAAAAAAAAAAAAGAAAAAAGAGTTATGTGACCCTGGGAAACCAGTGTCCTGCAGATAGAATGGAGATATCATTTTTGCAGCATTGACACAACTCTCATGTGCTGTTTGGTTCTCTATTTCCTATTTCATCAAGTGCTTCCTGACCTGAGAAATGTCATCACAGCTCAGTATCACAACATAGCCATAGATTTACATAGCCAAATCGTGACTGTCTGACTGTTTTGAGTGGGTAAGCTTAGTCAGCGTATCTGAACCTCTTTGGATTATTATTACTAATATTCACAGACATGAAGATGTTTTTCCTTTCCCAGGGAAGCTTCTTTCAGACTTAAGAGTTGAAGACCACAAAGAGAAAATGGTGTTAAATGAATAACACGTATCAGTCATGCAATGCATACGTTAAAAAAAAAAGATACTTTATTTTACAGGTGACCTTTCTTTTTGACTTTCAGATTCCTCCTGAAATCAAGCATCGTATACACTGAGAAGTGAATGCTCCAGGTAGCTTTCAGAAGGTAAAGGTTAGATTTTAATAGATAACATTCAATTTATTGACTTTTAATAAATAGAAATTCACACTAAAAGAAATTCATACTAAATTCATACTAAAATGCATAGGAAATATGCATTTTATAGTTTTTACTCATTTTCCTACTGAGGCTCTTAAGGGAAAAATTTTTCGTTTTTCCTTGCTATGAAGGAAAAAGTTTTCATCTGGGTAAAATGATACCAAAACACTTTGGCCAGAAATGGAACTGTTTTATGTATGATCTCTGAGTATCCCATTTTAACTGTGTCACTCAAACTTAATAGAAATTCTAAAACCTGCTGTGTGTGTCTGAAGGATAATCTTCTCTTATGAGAGAAGGAGAAAAAAGTATTTGGAAACTGTTCCCAGATGTCTAGTATTTTAAGAAATATTCTTTCTAGCAATGTTTTGAATTTCCGTTTCTTTGTCACACAATACAACTTCTTTTTAGTGTTTATTGAACAATGGAAATTTCCAGCTTCCATGGTTAAGATGTGGTAAACCTTTGATAGCAGTTTTCTACTGTGGAAAATGTGGACATATTAAAAGTCTCGAGCTCTTGAGATTGTCCTGTATCTTTGGAACATTCTGTGGCACCTCTGTTAAGGTCATCTCAGGGATTTATGTTGAAGATAACAATAGGTCCTTCCCCACTGCTGTGGAACAGCACTCTTCTGTGGCCTCCAAGAATTGAGCGTTTACACTGGAAGTGACTTTAGGAATCATATCATTTAAAGAAAGAGGCAACTGATGCTCCCTCAGCTGAAATGATGCTCTAAGCCCACGCAGTTTACAAAGCAAAGTCAAATTGACTCCCAGCCATGCTGACCAATTTGTGACCTGGTTTTTCTGTGCCTTTTTTGAGTAATCATTCCATAAGCATCATTCAACTTTATGGTGATTCCTTATAAGTTCTGGTTTGTCAGTGGCTTGTTTAAAATGACCATGAAATCAGCAGTGAAGACTAGAAAGTCAGAAACCCAGAAAAGTCAAAGATATGCTCGTCTATGCCAATTAAAGATGACAAGGTTTATAGGACCGAGACTTAGGTGTTCAATGCTGTGTTTTGAGTTTGTACATCTTAATTTAGTGCTGAAGTGAGGGTGTATGTCTCATGAGCTCTCCCTTATGTACATAATATGGTCAGATGTAGTGCTAATTATTCCACATGCTTCCACTCATTTGGTTTTTACAACAGTCTCACATGTCTGTGTGCTATTACTGCTATCGTCTTTATTTAAATGTAATCTAATGGAAATACAGATCTAGTAGCTTGTTCAGTGTCACTCAGCAAGTAAGTGATGGACCCAAGCAGTCAAGTTCTTGACTGTACATACTTACTTCTCATTGTTCCTACACAGCAACCTTCATCCCTCCACTTTCTATTACCAGAAATTTTAATTTTTGAGAATATGATACTTATTAATTGCATTTCCTTTAATTTTTCATTTTACTTGTTAATAGTGAAGTTGAGTTCTTTTTTAATAAACCTATTGCTTTTTCCTCTGCATATGGCCTATTCATATTTCTGTTGGGTTGTTTTAATATTACCTGCCAGAGTTCCTTATAACTCCTGAATATTCATTCTTGTTTGTGATATTGCAAATCAATTATACAAAAATGTAGCTTATCTATGAACTTGTGTAAAATGTCTTTTGCCCTCCATGCTTTAAACTTTAATGTGGTTGAACTTATTCATATTTTTCCTAGTGGTTTGTGCTTTCTGGGTCTTATCAAACTAATTCTTCTGTTTTAAGTTCCCAAAGATGTTCACAAACATTTTTATTAAGTTTTCAGTTTTCACATATAAGAATTTATCATATATGTTACCGAATTTTACTTTCATTATGAAGTAGGGATGTAGTTACTTTAATACATCTTAATATTTAGGAGCAATTATTTACAGCAGCATTTGTAAAATAGATTATTTTGTTCACACTACTTCATATTCCCCACCCCCACCCCATTCACACTGATTTATAATGTGACTTTTGGGTTGTGTATATTCTAACTCTCTTATCTGTCTCTATACTAATGATATCTTACTTATTATACCTACATATTAATTCTTGATACCTATTGTGATTCCCAAACCATCTAGTTCTTTAAAATTGTGTTATTCTTACCTATTTGTTCTTCCTTGTGAATTTCAGAGAGAATTTCACAACTTCTAATAAAATAATCTGTTCCTATTTTGGTGGGAATTATGTTGAACTCATAGAATAATGTATAGAAGACTGATATTTTTGCCTTATTAAGTCTTCAAATTCATGATTACATTGTATCTCTACATTTTAACAAGATCATTAAGGAGTCTTCCTACTAAATGTCATGCATTTCTACACAAAGTTCTTGTGTATGTATTTTTAGATTGATTTCTGTTTCCTATATTCATTGATATTGTCTTTATATTTTTTAAAATTGCACTTTGCAATTGTTAGTTTATTACATTTAAAATTTTAATTGAGTTTGGAAATTCATTTCTCTAGCATCTTCACTGAATTCTTAAGGTTCTACTAATTTTTCATAGTCCCTTGAATTTTCTGTGTAAATGATCACATTATTTGTGAGTAGTAACAATTTAATTTATTGTTTTCTCATCTTAAAATGCTTTAATTCTCTTATTTTCTTACTTTACTTCCTGGCACAGTATTGAATAGAAGTAGTAACAGTGGGTGTTTTTTTTCACAGATTCATATAGAATGCTTGTAAAAAAGGTCACCATTTTATGTAATTCTTATTTTTTGTTTTTGATAGACATGTTTGTAGGATGTATAGAAAATATTTTTATGTTCTGTGCAATTAGGACTTATAAAGAAAATTTTACTGAACCTGGCTTAGAAAATTCAGTGTTTGTGTGAGCAAATTTTTAATGGGATTGATAGAAATTGTCCGGAGAGATTTTGTACTCACATTTTGAATCTGGATTTAGATTCAGGAATGTCAAGGCATTCCTTTAGTGGTGAAACTGAAGACACTAGTTCTCTGTTTTCTAAAGGAACTTATTTACATTTAAATGGTAAGAACAAGGAGTGAGGTTTCCTTTCAAAACACAAGGGTTAGCCCTCATATTTTCAGAAGGAGAGAGAAGATGGTTGACCACATGCACAGGTAATAATTTTGGGGTTCCTCATCTACATTAATCCCCAATCTGTGTAAGATTTATCATCAAGTATTCAATGCTTCATCTCAAGGATAAGGATTAGAGGTAATGGGAATGGACAATTATTTGTTGTAATACGTTCTCTGAAAATCTTATGTTGATATTCTATTTCATATTAACCACTATATAGATACTAAACACTTAACAACAAGTTATCAGGTTAACAAAACTTCCATAATCTCTGTTTGCTGGAAATTTTCACGAATACTATTAAGTTGTAGTAATTGGTTTTCTGCATCGATTGAGGAAATTGCCCAGAATCTTAATACTGGAATTTTAGTTTTACCTTGCTCTTACACTCTCAACATAAACTTTTAATAATTTGTACTTTCTATAGTCAATGCCTAGTTGGAGTTTTCCAAATACTTATCTATCTTGCTTTCTAGCATATACTTTTATGTTGAATCTCAAATTTCACATCTACATTCAATTTCCTTTTTTTGAATATTCTTTTGTAGTTTTATTCAGACATGACTGTTGGTGGAACTGTTTGCTTATTTTTTAAAAATATATTCATTTTAGTTCTTTTATCTTGATGTGTCATAGTTTTGCTTTTTTTCAAACCAAACTGATAATTATTTTTGTGCAGTTTGAGGCAGTCATTTGAGCATTGAATATATTATTGCTATAAGGGAACATAAAGCTATTGTTCTATTACTTTTTCTTTACACATAAAAATGCCATTTCCCTGGTTGATTTCACCTTCCTCTCAGTGTCACTGGTGTCACTCAGTGTCAGTACAATCCATCTGACTGTAGATGTATTAATTCAGTTTGTGACATTTTGTACTTCATGAACCTGAGGTTTCATCAAGATTGAAAATATTCATAATTATTGATTTTATAGAAATTACTTCTAATTTTCTATCCTATTCTTTCGAAATAACCTTTGCTCATATACTAAGATCTTAATTTTTGACCACTATGTCTATATAACTTCTAGAATTTATTGACCATCTTTATGTCTCTCTTTTGCTTTGTCAAGTGTTACTCTCATCCATTTTCTATATAAAGGTTAGGGGACTGTGGTCCCCAATACTGGTAGTGATACATTAAAATAGCAGTTATGTTCATTGGTGGGTAGAGACTTGGAGAAGGAAAGTTAAGCCTTCTCTCAAGAAAAGAGGATTAAAGGATCAAGGAGGGGACAGAGAAAAGGATATGGAAAGAGACAGAATGGGACAGCAAGGTACAGAAGAAAACAGAAAAGGTAGGAGCAGAGAGAGGCAGCAGGGAGGTTGGGAGGTCTCGGAGCTGCCCCTGCCATGTGGGGCAGCAGGGCAGGAAAGAAGGTCAAGCTGTAGGCTTCCATTCCCAGCCTGGGCTGGTGAGGAGCCTGGGGAAGCATGTTGGAGAAACTTGTGACCTGTGTGAGCTGTTTTGAAAACTTGGTATTGAAAATTGGTTTAATTTTGAAACTGAGAAGTTTGGAAGTCTTCTGGAGAATTGAAGAGGGTTTGTTGTGTTACCGTTTTCAATGTGAGACATCTGAAGTGTTTGCTATGTTGCTGTATCAATTGAGTTTTGCTGATGCTGGGCCACTTTGGAGTTGGAGCTGAAAGAATGCTGGATCTCTGCCTTTTGGAGAAAATTGAGGATGCCAACCTGGTCTTCCTCGTTGGATTTGAATCTCCTGCTTTCGGAGAAGGATCAATGACACCATCTTGGCTTCTTCTGGCTTGGAGTGAGTGGAACTGTGTCTTTGAAGAAGGAGTGGTGGTGCCATCTTAACTCCTTTATCTGGCTTAAGGTGGGGCAGCCACCATTTTGTAGTCACACATGGCTGATGCAGCCATGTACACTTTGGACTAGAGATTGGACTGTGTGGTAAGATTTCCAAAGGGGTTTCCTTGTATCCCTCAATGATTCTTGTCTGACTTGTCTTTTAAAAAGTGAATTTTTGCCTCTCTCTTAAAGATTATGTGATCTTGCTACTGCATGCGTGGGCTGGGAAGAACCTGGTGTGTGACTGACTTTTAAAAGGTCAGCTGCTACTCTTTGTAAGTTTGGTTAGCACCCTGTTTTGTTTGTTTTGTCACCCGATTTCATAACTACTTTGTTATTTTTGAAACAGAGAAATTATCTTTTCCTGTTTAGTGTCTCATTTCATTCTTAATCTTAAGATTATATTTTTTATCAGCAGACATTTTAGTTTTATGTTGTGTACAATAATACTATTATATGAAGTTCTGAGGGGTCTCTGCTGTGGTCACTGACATTCATTCATGTCACTTAGAGCTTTTATATTTTTGAGCTCATCTTCAGAGAGACTTTACTTGTGTGAATCTTATGTGGTCAGATTTGAGTATTGTCCCTTAGAGGGATATATTTATATTGGGTCCTACTAGATTTCCTTTATCACCAATTCTTTCATTCCATCAGCTGAAAAGTCTTTATAGAGAAATGACCAAGCACAGTTGATTGAATTAAATTTATATGTAAAAAAAGGTAAAAATTCCTGCTCTCTTCTTCAGCCTTACAATCTAGCCAAGGTGAAATCGGGTAACAAAACAGATAAAACAGGGTACTTAACTAAACTTAGAAAGGGAGCAGCTGGCCCTTTAAACCCAGCTACTTCCTAGGTTTATCCCAGTCTGCACAAGTAGCAAGACCACACTAACCTTAAAAAGGGGCCAAAACAGACTTATTCATTAAAAAGACAAAATAGACGATGGTCACTGAGGGCTTAAGGAATCTCTTTGGCAATCTTACCACACACAGTCCAGTCTCTAGTCCTAAAGGCTTCATGTGGCCTTCAGTCATGTGTATCCATAAAGTGGTGGCTGTCCCACCCTTAAGCCAAATGAAGACGTCAAGATAGCATCGTTGCGTCTTCTTCCAAAGGCATACCTATTCACTTCAAGTCAAATGAAACCAAGATGGTATTATCACTCCTCTTTCAAAAGCATGAAATTCAATCCAATGAAGAACCCAAGATGGCATCTTCAATTCTCCAAAATGCACAGCTTCAGCATTCTTTCAGCTTCAACTCTAAAGTGACCTGAAACTAGCAAACTCATTCGATATAACAGCAACAACCACTTCAGATGACTCACGATGAAAACAGCAACACAGCAAATTCTCTTCAGTTCTCTAGACAATTTCTAAGATTCACAGGTGCAAAGTTAAGCCAAGTTCTCAAGTACCAGATTTCCAGGTCTGCTTACACAGGTCACAGGTTTCTCCAGCATGCTTCCCTGGGCTCCTCAGCAGCCTGGGCTGGGAATGGAAGCTCACAATGTAGCTTTCTTCACTGATCTGCTGCCACACATGACAGCTCCAAGGCCTCCAGCTTCCCGGCTGCTCCTCGGCTCTCTCTTCTCTCCACACCTTTCTCTCTGTCTGTCTCTTCTCCTTAAACAATCTCCCACTCTTCTCTCAGGAGAAGGCTTAAATTCCTTCCTCCAAGTCTCCTCCCACCAGGGCACAATGACTGCCATTCTGATGCAGCATTATGATGCTGAGAGCCATGGGCCCCCAGTTTCATCACAGCACCCCTATAAGTGACCCAAACAACTAAGTATCTGCTGCTTTATTTAGAAAGTGGTGAAAAATGAGTTGGCATTGAGAACATTTGAATGGGATACAGTTTTAAATTAGATGGTCAGAGAAAACCTCACTCAGAAGCTGACACTTTAGCAAAGGTCTGATTGAGTGGGAGAATTTGAATATATGGGAAAAGGAGTTTTGGACAAAGAGCAGAGGCAAGAAGAGACATTGAAGCAAGAATATGGCTAATGGTCAAGGAATAAGAACAAGGTAGCATGAATGGAGTAGAGTATGTAAAGGGGACATATGAGTTAGGAAGAATGAGCTGAGAGAAGTCATCAATTCTCTTCATTCATATATTGGTTCACAGATTCCCAGACCTCACAGTCATACAAAGTTATTTGTCTGGAACAACCACTTCAGATGACTGAAGTTTAAAGTCATTTGAGATAGGCTTATGATTTTGAATTTCAAGACATGATAATTCATTTTATTTTATTTTTTATACTCAGTTGACCTGGTGGATGAGTTTTCTGATTCACCCTTTTAATGACATTGCAGCCTTTCACATTCTAACTCCCCATCTTCCTCAAAGCAAGACCTGGTTTTCCATGTAGCACCTGACACTCATGCATTTTGGGAAATTCACCTGGGTAGCTCCCAAGTCTATTCCTCTATCTTTCCATCTCTTTTTGAGTACAATACCAGAGTTTCTCTTCCTTCCTTGATATCTGAAATATGCACGGAAAACATTTGTAACATTTATCTCCTATTTTGAAGATACTTTCCAGGCAGCACCATTTATCCCTTTTATAGAAATGAGAGTCCAAAAGCATGTATCAACTACTTTCTGTGTATGCTACTCAGGAAACAGAAATAAATGATAGGTTTTCCTTGCCTGAAGGAACTCACATTCTAAAGGTAGATATAGAAACCTGCAATTATGTTCAAGCATGATTGCTACACTGATAAAAGTTAGTCAGAGCTGCCATGAAAATAGAATCTGAATAGATAATCATTCTGTCGGGCCGAAGTGAGGGAAGACATCACCGAAAATGTGATGCCTGATCCAAACCTGGAATGTGATGCCTGATCCAAACCTGGTTGTGGAATTAAGAAGAAGAGAGTATTTTCTTCATAGATTTAAAACCATAAAACACAAGCATAAGAAAGAGTGCCACAATAGTTAAGGAGGAAGACATGAAACGTGTTCGGGTAAAAGGAAAAATTGGTTAATGAGGAGGACAAAAACGAAATGGGCTCCTGTTTAAAATAGTATGTCAATGACATATGTCAATCATGCTGGATATCAGGCAAAAAATTAGAATTTAGAGGAAAGCCATTTGCCTTGTAGAGTGAGGTCCTCTGGGAGGGACCCTTTATTATACATACAAGATTTTCCATAACTACCAACTTGAACTGTTACTGGAACGGACTTTCTGAGTTTTCCTGCCCAAGTTTTAAGCTTTGTCTTTTATGAAAGTGGAATTTGCAAGGGCCTGGGGGGTGTTCCCAGGACATATACTTCCAGTTTTAAAGCAAAACAAGTCCTGGGCAAACCAAGAAGTCACTCTGGACAGACTCCTAGAACCCAGGCCTTTACAGGACTTGAAGAAGGCACAGCACATTGCCTAGTGGATGGTTTAAAAAAATGATGACCAGTTGTAAGTGATGAATATTTTAACATAAGGAAAAAATTATTCATATGACCTTTACCCAAGAGAAAATTCTCAGCTATACACCTTGAAACAGAGCTCGTACCAGCTATTTCCAGGAGTGAGAAGGTCATTCAAAGACACATGGGTCCTGAAAACAAAGCCATAAGAAAAATGAGGGCGCGCCATCATCTGGAGAAGACACTGCATCTTTGTAAGGATTTACAGTTGCTATATGCTTCAGTTCTATAATCAGCTTGCTAGCTTTGATTTTCCTTAACCTTTTGTTTCCAGTGTAAGTGAGATCATCTGGTACTTTTCTTTTTTCTTCTGGCTAATTTAAGTTAACATAATCCCCTCCAGTTCCATTCATGTTGCTACAAATCACATGAGTTTGTCTTTTTTTGATCACTGGGTAATATTCCATTGTGCAAATATGCCACAACTTTTTGATCCATTCATCTATTTGGGAGTATTTGACTTGTTTCAATATCTTGGCTATTGTAAATCGTGTTGTAGTAAGCATGGAGTAGAGGGTGCTAGTTGAAAGGACATGTTTCAGATAGGGACTTAGGCCTTTGTCTTACATTTATCTCCAACACATTTAATAAAGTTATATGTGTCAAGGGAAATAATAAAATTGGAAAGAGGACTCAGTAGTTCAGTTCTGTCATGCTACATAATGCCAAAACCCCTCTGTCTTAGCTCAGTCATTATTTCGTTTCTTGGAAATCACACTGTCCATACTGATAGCAATGTGAACAAACAGGCATTTTTCTTGACTCCTGATTCTTCCAACGCATTAGAATAGTTTACTTCACTTTGAGTTATGCAAAAATCATTGTGAAATATCACAAACACACATACACTCATTTTAGTATGAAGGGGGATGTACAACATAGTTGTGCTGAGTTCTCCTACCCAAACTTCAGGGACCAATCTGAAAATTCTTGTTTGTGGTCATGAGGTTGTTTGTATAGTCAAATTGAGGCCCAACAATAGCAAAGGAGATTTTATTGCCACAATTTCAAAACTTTTCAAGTCATTTTAAGAGGACAAATAAATCCTTTTCTCATTATTTTTCCTGAAAATTGTTTGGTTTTTATTATAGAAACAAGACACCCAATTTAAAATTATTAGAAATATACAGCACATAGAAATATGGTGAGTTCTACAGGGTTACTTTTTCATTCCAGAAATAACCTTGTGATTCACATACCATGAAAAAAAGATGTTTTGCGCAATCCATTATGAGATATCAAAGAAAAACAGATCGAGTCAGAACTGAAATGGAAATAGTGTTTAATCAAATACAGATAGCAAAGGGGTAAATTCAATCTATAAACCATAACAGGGCAGAATGGCAGGCAGGGTTTTAATCCTATTGCATGAGAAGAAATACATACTAAGCTGGAAATTATTGCAATTATCTACACTGGTGATTTACAGATGGGCAAGAAGAAAGTAATGAAACCAATTTCTCTCTCTCGCATTGGAGGCTTTCTCCACTGAATGTAGAGAATGGTAGAACATTACTGCAAGGGAATCTAATACTAAAAATCACTTCATAAAGACATTAAGAAATATAATAATGTAAGCAAAGCAGAAAAGGGAAAGTAAAGCTAAAAGTTTAGGGCAGCCTTTTTATTGAAACTGTTTTTTGTAGGAATTTCTAGAGGCTCTCAGTCTGTGTCAGGCTGCTCCTTTTGTCCCCCTCAGTTAGCCAAGTGTGGCAAGTCCACTAGAACTAAGCAATGCAATTGATGCTCTAGGTCCATCCATCCTCATTTATCTCTCTGGATTTGAACTGATGATCAGCCTTTCTTCTGGTTGCTTGAATCAACTTTATCTTATTGGGAGTAACATATTTCATCTTCCTATTTCTGAGTATGATATTTTAAAAAATGTTTTAAAATTTAATATATTTTAAAATCATTATCCAGTGGAAACTAAAGGAATACTACTTTTGTCATGACAGTCTGGGGTAGAGAAAAATCAAAGGTACAGTTACATAATTATCCTGCAGTTTCTGTCTTAACCATCCCATCCTCAGGGAGATCTATCTGATCCTGATTCCTTCTGTGGCAAATTTCCAATGAAAGTTTTTTTATCAGAAAAAACTTTCCTTCTGACTTTTATCAGAGTTTAAAACCTTACCCTTCTGTTTAGTCTGGTACCTCTAAGTATGCTGCCTTAGCTAATATGTGCAATTTGCTAATGTTGATTTTCCTTTTCATTCCTTGTGAGGGATCATATTATAGACTTGGACTTTAGGAATATGGTCCTCTACTCCCCCTTTATCTCTCCTCCCCCCCCCCTTTCCTGCCATGCTCTCCTTCCATCACACTCAGGGAACAAACATTGCCTTGAATAAATAACCTTCTTCAGTTATGGTAATTATTTTCTCCCAGTGAGCTCTTTTAATTGGGCTTACCTTTGTTTAAGTGTGTTGGGAGCAAAATAGAATATTATTTCATCATGTCATCCTATAAGTTATTGTTTACAGAGGGACTTACTTACCCTCCATGAAAAGTCTACAGAGAAAATGCCACAACCAAGATCTCCTGAGTCACTAAAAAGGGTGAAAATTCCATTTCTCTATCCATTCTAAATTTACCAATCTTCCCACTCAGTCTCAAATCACAGTTCACTTAGAAGAAATTACTATCAGGTTTGACTATGGTTAGGAAGTTAGAGGAGGACATATAACCTGCCTCTGGGTTTAGCTTAATTACCATTGAAATCTGGACTTGAGTTAACTCCTGGATAGCTAAAGTCCCTAATCTGGCACTTACCACATCAGTAAAACAAGAAAGGCTCCCATAAAATGACTACTATTTGATCCAGCAATCACTCTTCTGGGAATCTACCCAAAGGAGTCCTCAATGTGGGAACAAAGGGACACCTGTGCCCGGATGTTTATTGCAGCACTATTTATAATTGCAAGGACATGGAAACAACTCAAATGTCCCAAAACAGATGAATGAATGAAAAAGATGTGGTATAAATACACAATGGCATATTACTCATCAATTAAAAATGACAAATTAGATGAATTTATGATAACATGGGCGCACTTAGAAGAAATCATATTAACAGAATCAAGTCAAAAAGATAAATACAGACACCAAATGGTTTCACTATTACATGAGACATGGGAAAGATAAACTAAAAACTATGAAGAAAAATTCAAAACAAGCTAACAACAAAATTGAAGTACACAACTCGGGGTAGGGGGTGGGACAGAGGGGGAATGGTCAGGGAGGGTGGAGGGGGTGAATCCGGGGGATTACAAAGATGTAAAATTTATATACTAATAAATTATTTGGTTATTAAAAAAGAAAGAAAGAAAGGCTCCATGCAAGTGGCAGGCCTGGGGGATCACGGCTTTCCTGCTCACCTTTATGGGGTTTTTATGCTACCACTTTGTTTTGGATTCTGTTCAGTATTTCTTCATGTCACCCAGCAGCCCTTCCCACTGGTTCTATTTCCATCTGCTACTTTTCTACCCTTTACATTCCTCAAAGACAATGGTCAGGCAGGATCCAAACAGCAGACAAGGTAAAGTTATTCTGTGTCTGTTTCTGCTGCTTTGCCAATTTCTAGGTAGAGACAAAGACTAAAGATGTTTCACTTCTTTCACTTTGATGGAATATGTCTTTGGATCACACCTGTCTAAGCCTTCCCAAGAGATTTTATTAAGGTCTGATTTAGCAATAACAGGAATTGAGGAAATTTGAAACTTAAATATAATAACTACCTGTCATGACTGGTTAAAAATATGACAGTGAAGCCAGGGTGCTCTGATACTTCCCACTAATCAGAACGTCTTCTTCCCTGACTTCTGCAGGCTAATTAGAATCAACCTCCACAGCAATTGTCTCGCCTCACCTTCCTTATAAGCGAATCTTCCCATCCAAGCCTCTGAGAAGCTTAACAGAGTTCTTGACCTTCAAGGTCAAGCTGTGCTCTGTGAGGTTGCTGAAGCACTATCAGTCATCATGCCTCATTCACATACAATTATAAGAAAGTGCACTTCAGTTAAATGGAAATGGGATGTTCAATCTAGCAAAACCTACCTGTGCTTAGATAGAGGGAAAACACATACTTAATAATTATCTTATATGAAAGCCTATTTTCCATATATGGAAATGGTTTGTAAAAGTAACCAGGTCTGAATACTATATACATAGCTTTTACAGTGAAATGACTATCAGACAATCTTATCCAAGATTCAGAATGTCCCACTATGCAAATTATATTTAAATTCTGTAGGCAAAAATTAGGAAGAGCCTGGTGATATCTACTCCTAGGGAGAGATACTAAGAGGAATTAAATTTGGTGTCCAGAGTTAAAGTATGTAAAATTAAGAACCAAATAAATAGATGGAACAAACTATTACTCTGATAGGATGAAGAGAGAAGAAAAAAAATGGCCCAAGGCCAAAAAGCTATGACTGGAGAAACTGTGCTAGAGCAAAACAGTTTTGGGGAATTGATGTCAAAAAGAAAAATCTCCAGAAACTTACAGATCTAAATGACTTTATTAAATAGTTCTGTTAAATGACTCATGAGGTAGGCAGAATTTTGTCCAACTACTACTGACAAAAATAAAGGATCTTAGAGACAGAAAGAGGGTAAATCTAGGTTATTGGTAAGAAATTGCAAAAAAAAATTCCTTTTTTCTGGTTCTTTATTGGTCTTATTTTTTTATTTCTTAAATTTTATTTAGTTATTTTTTGACTGCACACACACATATACAAACGCACACACACACACACACACATACACACACACACATTACATCCTTGTTTATCCTGCTTCCTCCCATCACCTTATTACCTATGCACCTTCTTTATCTCTTGTGCCCTCCCCCTCCCACAATTTTACTCTCCTTCTCCTCCCTTGATCTATGCTTCAGTTCTGTTGGCAGTTTTAATTTTTTCTGGTCTGTCTGTCGGTTCTTCCTAAATCTCTCATACAAGTGAGACCACCCTGCATTTCTCTCTTTCTTTCTGGCTAATTTCTGCTAACATGATTCTGTTATGGGGCTGTGGCCCCCAGTACAGGTGGTGCTGCGTTAATAACAATAGTAGCTATTGTTCACTGGTGGATGGATGCTTGGAGAAGGGAAGCCACACCTTCTCATGATAGGATTGGTATTAGGGGATTTTTAAGGAAGAGGGAAATAAAAGGCAGAAGAAAGAGGCAGAGAGCAAAGGAGGAGGGAGGCTGGAGGCCTCAGAGCTGCTACTGCCATGTGGGGCAGCAGGGCAGGGAAGGAGGCCAAGCTGTGGGCTTCCATCCCCAGCCTGGTCTGGTAAGGAGCCCGGGAAGCATGTTGGAAAAACTTGTGACCTGTGTGAGCTGTCTTGGAAACATGATATTTGAAAACTTAGTTTAATTTTGAAACTGCAAAGCTTGGAAGTCTTTTGGAAAAACAGAGTTTACTGGGTTGCCATTTTTAACATGAGGCGTCTGAAGTGCTTGCTCTGTTGCTGTATTGAATGAGTTTTGCTGATGCTGGGCCACTTTGGAGTTAGAGCTGAAAGAATGCCTGAGAGCTGTGTCTTATGGAGAAGAATTGACAATGTCATCCTGGTTTTCCTTATTAAATTTGTATCTCCTGCTTTTACTGGCTTGGAGTGAGTGTAACTGTGTCTTCTGAAGAAGAAGTGGTGGCGCCATCTTAACTCCTTCATTGGGCTTAAGGTGGGGCAGCCACTATTTTGTGGATGCACATGGTTGTTGAAGCCATGTGCTCTTTGGACTAGAGACTGGAGTGTGTGGTAAGATTCCCAAATGGGCTCCCTTGTGCCCCTCAGTGACTCTTGTCTGATTTGTCTTTCAATAAGTAGATTTGTTTTTGCCTCCCTCTTAAAAGTGGTCTTGTTATTGCATGCACAGGCCGGGAAGAACCTGGTGTGTGACTGGCTTTTAAAGGGCCAGTTGTTCCCCTTTGTAAGTTTGGTTAAGCACCCCGTTTTGCCTGTTTTGTCACCCTATTTCAATTCCTTCTAGCACCATTCAAGTTTCTGAAAATAATATAAGTTTATCTTCTTTGTGAATGGCATGTGGCATGTTTAATAATATAAGTTTATCTTCTTTGTGAAAAAGATGTGGCATGTTTACACAGTGGAATATTACATATCAATCAAAAATTATTTAAGTGAAAGTACCTCTCCTCAGGGAAGGCAGTGGAGTCTTCTCATGCAGAACTCATTGGTGCTCATTGGGACACTCCTGACTGATGGGTTTAGCTGGCACTTTGGGAGAAGGTTTAAACCAGAGTTGGCATGAAGTCTGGGTGAGGGTCTGGATGGAGGCTGCAGTTGGTGTCTGCATTTTCTGTTTGCAACTATGGACAGAGGAGACTGAAAATTCCTCTTTTAGGAGATGAGAGAGTCTGTAAATGCAGTGGGCACATTAGCTTCTTCTTTATTTTGACTCCAGCCTGAGATCTGTTTAAGAGTGCAGTGGAAAGCAGGAATCTGATTCTAGTGTCTCGTCAAACCTGGGAAGCTCAGGACTACAGTGCTCTGGAGACCTACAGCATCACTAAGAGCGGCCACAGACTCTCAGCCAGCACCACCTGGGGGAAATGTAAAGTGTAGAACTTCTGTCAGAGTTGTCCTCCACCTTCCCCTTTATTCCCAAACAGGCAAACAATATGTTGCCTAGATGGTGGCTGTGGGTGGTGGCAGACAGCCACAGGCAACTTCTCATTTTTTAGATAAGCAATGCTAAAAATGTTGTACCAAGAACTGGAGATTCATGATGTCCTTTTAGAAAAATTACAAGGTCTAGACTATTAGGGTGTGCTACCCCTCCTCCCCCATTGTCTCCTTTTTAAGATTGCAGATTTCAAGAACATATGCTAAAATGTGAGAATGACCTTAGTTGGAATTTCCCTTCAGAGAGATGCAGGGGGAGAAAGAAGTGAAATGGTCAAGGTGAAACAGGTTTCCTGGAAGGCAGGTAGGAAATCAAGGTATATAAAGGGTGTACAAAGAGAGGGATTTGAATTCTGATGCAGAGGCAATATGGAAACCAGATAGAGAGAGAGATTCAGTGGAGGAGAGGTGGGAATCGGCCATCTTGTAGAGTAAAGATGTGAGCCATGTGAGCTTGGCCATGTGGCCACTGGGGGCTTGTAACCCTTGGCAGGCCCAGGCTGACAGCATGTGTGCTAAATGCAGTTAAGAAGTTTGCAGATTTGAACTCCGTGATGGAATTTGTTTTGCTGAGTTTGACTTGTGTCTGAAAGAGGCCGTGCAAAAGTTAGGCCTGAAAAGAAAGTGAACTTGGCTGGGTCTGGTACCATGGAGTTCCTGCTACCTGAAGAAGACAAGGAGAAGGCAGCGTGGAAGACAAGGAGGAGCATGCCAAAGGACAGCCCCAAAGAAAGATGTCTTCGAACACATGGAGAGGAACTCTGGCTGATTTTAGTGAGATGATCAGGACTGAGAGACTGAGGATTTTTGGGCAATTTGAGAAAGGGCTTTGGACAATGCTGAGAAAGGTTTTGGACAATGTTAACGTAATTGGAGTTTTCCTTACATGTTTCTTGTGTAGTTATTAGGATAATTAGAATATCACTTTGTTATAAATAAATTAGTCTCCACTGATAGTCTTGCATTGGTTTGGTATTTTGGTTGAGAAGGCTGGCTATGGTGGAAAAAACCCACATGTGTAGAGTTTAAACTGTGTTTTCTAATTTTTTTCTTCTGCAGTTTTTGGAGCTGAGAGCAGAGAGCACTGGCTGGTTTTTGCATAGCAATGGTAAAGGTGATCAGTGTAAATGCTAATGAGCAGTGTGTAGCCTGCTTCTTAGAGAGAAGCAGGCATAGGTGTTGACTACTTCAAGGTAAAGATAAATTGCTAATTAACCATTTGTAGTCTGCTTCCTAGGGAGAGAAACAGGCATAGGTGTGTCTAGTTTCAGTTGAAGGCAATTGCTAATGTGAATGGCTTGTAGCCTGCTTCATAGAAGCAGGCCTGTATGGTGTTTAAGTCACCAAGTCAAAAAGTCTTCGTAATACCCTGTTTCATACCTAATAATACTAAGAGGCTGTGTCCCTTTTCCTCTTCTTATTTCTCATGAAGGTAAAGTGACTTTTCCAAAGTGAGATAGTAATAGACTAAATGCCAAAAGAGAGATGAGAAATGATTTTCCTTTGAGTCACTTGTTATTTGCAAAAATGTGAAACATTGTCTCTCTTCTCACTATATATTTTTTGCTTTGGTAAAATAACCTTTTGTTTCATACTGAAATCGGGTAACAAAACAAAGTGGGGTGCTTAATCAGACTTACAAAGGGGAGCAACTGGCTCTTTAAAGCCAGCCACACACCAGGTTCTTCCCAGCCAGCACATGCAGTAGCAAGACCATATAAACTTTAAGAGGGAGGCAAAAACAAATTTACTTATTGAAAGACAAATTAGACAATGGTAACTGAGGGGGTACAAGGACCCCTTTACTAATCTTACCACACAGTCCAGTCTCTAGTCCAACAGCACATGGCTGCATCAGTCATGAGCATCCACAAAATGGTGGCTGCCCCACCTTCTTCAAATGGTGGCTGCCACTCCTTCTTCAAAGACGATTCTACTCTCCAAGCCAGAAGAAGCCAAGATGGTGTCATTGATCCTTCTCTGAAAATAGGAGATTCAAATCCAATGAGGAGAACTAGGAGAGCCTTTCTCCAAAAGACCCACCTCTGGCATTCTTTCAGCTCCAACTCCAAAGTGGCCCAGCATCAGCAAAACTCACTCAATACAGCAACACAGCAAGCACTTCAGACATCTCACGTTAAAAACACCAACACAGCAAACTCTCTTCAAATCTCCAGAAGACTTCCAAAATTCGCAGTTTCAAAATTAAACCAAGTTTTCAAGTATCACGTTTCCAAGACAGCTCACACAGGTCACAAGTTTCTCCAACATGCTTCCCTGGGTTCCTCACTGGCCCAGGGTTGAGTATGGAAATCCACAGCTTGGCTTCCTTCCTTTCTTCCCTCCCTGCTGCTCCGCATGGCAGAGCAACTCTGTGGCCTCCAGCCTCCCTGCTGCTCTTCCCTACACCTTCCTTCTCCCTTCTCCATTCTCTTCTGTTCTCTTTCCATGTCCTTTTCTCTGTCCCCTCCCTAATCCTTTAATCCTCTTTTCCCTTGAGAAGGCTTAAAGTCCCTTCTCCAAGTCTGCACCTACCAGGACACAATGACTGCTATTATAATGCATCACCACCAGTACTGGGGGACACAGCCCTCTAACATTATGACTATATTGTCTATATGAACACATTATGCATTTAGTATTGCTAGATTTAAATATTTGAAAGGTATCCCTCAGTGTTAGTTTCTTAGACAGTTTACCTCATTAACAAAAGATTTTGGGACCCTGAATCACTTTTAAGGCAAAGTCACCACCTACAGCAATGTGCATGATATATAATGATCTGAAAGTGACAACACTTTTAGAGTCACTTATCTAAAAAATGTGCTCTGCTCCCTTACCTCTCACACCACTCCCAACTCTCCCCCAACCCACAAATTTCAGCAAATATCTGCCAAATGAAGGAATGTGGTAGCCACCACTTCAGAGACACTCTGTGTGCCTGACCTCAGGGGGAATATGGAATGTCAAAGTCCAGAATCCAGGGCAAGTGAGGACATGCTGAGCCTCAGGAAGGAAGGGGGGGGTGAGCAGGGAGGGAAAAGGGAACAGAAGAAATGAATAGAACCAGCATAAGGAACTGAGTTTTTGCCCTGGGTCTGACAGGAAGATTTTATACAATTTACCTTAACATAGCCAGAAGGGAAGTTGTATTATTTTCATTTTGCTCTAAGGGGATTTTTTTTCTCCTTACCTCCAGGCTATTCTATATATATATATATATATTCTCTCTCTCTCTCTCTCTCTATATATATATATATATATGAAACAGTGAATATATATATATATATAGAGAGAGAGAGAGAGAGCACAAATAAAGCATCACATCCATTAGTCAGAATAATATTCTTGTCTGTTAAATGGAAAGGGAGATCAAAAACAGGTGGAGGTTCTTTATATATCCACTGTTTCATCTCCCCTCAGTGTGTATTAGCTGGTTGCAAATCTGTGCTGCGCTATTGCGAAGCCTTGGGCTCCTGACACAGTTTTGAGTCTATTTGTGTTCACTTAGACTGACCACCTTTACAGCTACAGCAGTGGCATGTGAGGTCTGGGTCTCACTCACCTTCTTTACTGGTTCTACCTCACGGCAGCCAGAACAATCCATGTTCTTTTGTCCTTCAGATAGGGTTGCCATGTTCAGCAAAACAAACAAAAATACCCATGAAAACGACAGCTTAAATTTGAATTTCTCATAAATCTCTATGCTGTTTCTTAGGAAACTTCTACAACCTAGCTTTTCACATCCCGTTGTATTCTTGAAAGTGCTGTTCTATGTCTCCTCAACTGAGAATATATGTTAAAATGTCTATTCTGGAACATTAATTTATTCTTGTTACTGTATCAATTCTCCATATATGTGCTGGGGTAATAGTGCTAACTACATGTACCTTCTGACAAAAATAACTCTGAGTTACAGATAAAGTACAACCTTTTTAGTGTACTCAAAATATACTGAAGTATGAAGTATACAAATTACACTTGTCTCATGTGATATCTGAAATACACTCATCCTAAAATATTATTCATTGCTTATCTGAAGCTAAATTTACCTGCATATCCTGTATTTTATCTGGCAATCCTTCAGAAAACAGAACAAAAACAAAGCTGTGCTTCTCCTAACTTTATTTCCAGTAATTTTTCTCTTTTTAATCTATCTTTTTTTATGGTGAAAAAGTTTATATTAAGACTTAGCCAGCTGGACTCAGTTTAGATGACCCCAGTTTTGTTGGCAACCTCCAAAGCGTCCATCAGGAGCCAGTCTGGCCATCTCTCCAGCAGGTCAGATCAGGGAGCTGACTGTGTCATTGTCATTCTTCCCATCTGGTGCCCGTTGGCCTTGATGACCACCATGAAAGCAGTTGTGTGGTGTTGGCTTCTGCCTTTTTCATGGTTGACTTCTGATCAAGAGAACTAGATATTGAGCCATATCAAATCTTTTGTGTCACAGAGTAAAACTCACTTTGACCTTTTCTTTCATTACTAACACCAGATTGAAAAATGTGTTTCACTGGTGGGTACTACTTGTCCTTTATATTCTCCTTCTCCTTTCCTCTCTTACTCAAGTACAGGATACTGGGCATAAGAAGTATGGCTTTTTCTCTTGATCCACAAATATCACTTTACTTCTGTAAATCCTGGTAAGATCATTGTCCCTTTTTCTTATTTGTTTTAGAGATAGCATTGGCTTACAACACTGTATATGATTTAGAGTGTATGGTCACACCTCTCCAGATGTATGTTGAGACACCTACCACCAAAGCACTCATAGAGCACCACCATAGTCATAGATCCCTCCCCACTTTGTTCCACACCCTCCCTACCCACTCAGGAAACTTTAGCTCTAGAGCCAGATTTCTAGACTTTGCTACCAGTTGGTGATATCTGATACTTTGCTTTATTTCTCTACATTCTACATATAAGTGAGACAATCCAGTATTTGCCATTTTATTTTTGATTTAACTTAGCATAATACCTTCCATTGAGACTACAACCCTTCAATTCTGTCACCCCCTTGCAGAGTTTGGCAACCAATGGTGACTATTTCATATGCAGTTTTCATATGAAATGATTTATGCATGATTGACTTATGGATGTGTGAGAGTAGAGCTTGTTTTCCATCCCCATGTGAACAGGATTTGGTGGGGGATATTCAGAGTGTTAACTCTGGTGATCTGTATATAGTACCACTTGATGTGTTTCTTGAGAATGGTGACAGATTGGAGCTTCATGGGCAGCTGTTACATGACAAGTGATTCAGAAGACTCTAATTGTTTTTTCCACATTAGGAACTCTGCAGTGTTACAGTAAGGTGCCAGGTGTTATATTTTATAAGGATCATGATTATTAGCTAGAAGAAGTACTGAATCTGCCTTTATGACTATAGACTGAATCCTACAATATTGGGGTTTGGAATCATATATAAAGCTCAAACCAGCAGGAAAATACAGACTGTTTTTACTCTCCTGGGTAGAGAGGGTACTTATCCTAGTGTTTAAGAAAGTAGAGGAGTTTAAACTTTGTCTTGGGACAATACTTTGGTCCAATGTGTGTAGGGAAGATATTTAGTCAGATATTTTGTGATATAAATATTGCACAATTCAATCTTGGATAGTTTGTCCTAAACTATGTTTGTTGGAGGGGAAACTGTTTGTGGGAAGGGATAAGTCTGGTGGAAATACACAGTCAGAGTGTCCCTAGGAAATCATATCAAAGAGCTGTGCTGATTGCAGACACAAAACTCTCATTTTAGAGCAAGGTCTCTCATCCTCAGCATCTTTGATGCTTTTGACCCAGTAGCTGACAGGGGCTGCCCCGTGCACTGGGGTCTGTGCAGCAGCATCCTTGGCTGACTCGCTGGGTGACAGCTGCCTCTATGAGCAACAGTGAAAATTCTCCTCTAGTAGTGACAACCCAAATGCTTTCAGAAACTGACCTGAGGGTTCTGGGCAACTTTCTCTGTTGAGAAATACTGCTGTGGGGGATAGAGTGGCATGTCCCAGCATCCTTTCAGAGGTTCTGTTGAGACAGCAAAGGCATAGCCAGTGTGGGTGTATTACCTGGGAATGGGAGAAGAAGGGCTTGTCATGTGTGGTGGTGAAATAGGCAGGAAACAGGAGAAAGAACAGCAAAGCCAATATTCTGGTATGATGTCAGTCACTGACAAGAAACAGTGTTCTGAGCCTGCCACCCAACATACTTACAAGGACAACAGAGAGTGAGGGGTGGTCAGAGGCCATCTTCAGAAGTAAGGAGTGCAAGAGCATAGCAGCCCACGGGGCAGTGCCCTGGCCCATAGTAATTTGGGCAGTCCTTGGCTTTCAAGCCAGTATTCAAATGATGTTACTATGAACAATTTTAAATAAGGGTTTGACACTCATCCTAAAAACCACGGATAGTTTGCAGAATAACTTTCCCTTCTCTTAGAGGATTCTCTACCCACTGTTCATTTTGCATCCATACATTAATCTCTTCTGCAAATCAGTCAGTGAAGATGCAAATATTAAATTAGTTGAAAAGACATGCTTACAGAGTTCAGAAGAAAAGTACCAGTATACTTAATCTAAAAAATAATATAAATTTCTCTATCCTGTTGAGAGGGAATCTATGAAGGATATTCTAACAATGGGCCTAGAATATATTCTGTTCAATATGAGATAAAGTCCTATAGCAATAGGGAACAGTAGAAAACAATAGAGTCCACAGCACTGCCTTCCATGCCCAATCAGTCACCCCACCCCAGACCACCCTCAGCAACCCCAGTCAACCCCCAGTATCCTCAATTACCCCCATCATCCTCAGTCACCGCCAGCATCCTCAGTTAACCCCCAGCATCCTACATCACCCACAGAATCCTTAAAACTTTTGCTTAATCAGGGATCCTTGCACAAGAGGGGCCCACAGCAGTGCTGTTTTGGACCTACTGTTGTGGTTGGAGAGAGATGCCGACTGGTTGTCTCTATCTTGTTCACTAACTTCTCCTCTAGCCATTAAAATAGTAAAGTATTACAAATATCCTGGTGTTGAATGTAACTCAGGTTGGATTTTGTCTTAAAATTTTATTATTTATATACACCTTGGATTAAACTCCAAGTCAGTTTTTCCACAAACTATTTACTTACAAAGTGTAATAAGAAAGAAAAGTCTTAAATGAATAAAAATTAGACAGAAAGAAAAAGCACACAATGTTAAAGATTAATTAGATTTTACTAATGGTTGTCATGTTACTATGTCAACCTTGCATTTTCAGGCAATTTTCACAATAAAATTGTCTATCACAATATCTATTTTAGAAGCATTTTTACAAGACTTTACTAATTCTAATAGTTTGCCTCCAAATGTATTTCCATATTTGTTCAGAGACTTTTTTAAAGACCCTTTTATAGAGTTAATTTTTCCCATCTTATAGTTGTACTTGCTAACATTGAATACATACAATTTACTTTTTCATTTTCAAATTCATTTTTGTTTCTTTAAAAGGTGTTGCATGGTAACATATGGTAAAACTTGTTCAAAGAGATTTCAGATTTGTGCATAAATAGTAGAAGAGAAGTTCAAAACCATTGTCACCTCTCCTAAGTTTATCTCAGTCAACCCCCCACCCCCCATACTCTCCTTGTTAGATGCCACCTATTCACAGTCTGTGGATTCTAGCTTCCCCAGCTTAATTTCTTGTCTGAGCCTAGAAAACAGGCACTATTTACAACAGGCATTTAAATGATGGAAATAGTACTTAGAAGACAGAGTTTAAATACACTTTTCAAGGCCGGGCCCGGTGCCTCGTGCTTGTAAGCTTCAGCCTATGAAGCGGTTGGGGCTAGGGATCGCAGTTCGAGTCCCGCTTGGGACCCGTACTGAGACGTAGTTCCAAAAAAATAGTTGGGCGTGGTGGCGTGCACCTGTAATCCCAGCTACCTGGGAAGCTGTGGCTGGGGATTGCTTGAGTCTGTGGTACCCCGGGCAATGAGAGCCTGCGGTTCCATGGGCAAAAATAGCAAGACCTAGCCTCAAAATAAATAAACAAATAAATAAATAAATAAATAAATAAATAAATAAATAAATAAATAAATAAACAAACAAACAAACAAATAAATAGATAGATAAACAAACAAATAATAAACAAACAAACAAATAAATAGACTTTTCAGGTACTAGAGTTTAAATATACTTTTCATTTAAACCTCTTTTTACCAATTATATGAAGCATTATGATGAAACCCCTTTCAGTTCTCAGAAGAGATCTGGTATATACACATGAAGGCATACTACTCAGCTATATTCTTTTTAAAAAGATGAAAGCATAGCAACAGGAATGAAACTGATGGGGGGTGTGTTATGCTAAGAGATGCGAATTAGAAGGGAAAAAAGCAAATATCAGATGAATTCACTCATATGTCATCTACAGAAATGTAACAAAGAAATCATTGAAATTAAACCAAAATAATCCTTGACTCTAACTGCAGAACAGAGGCTACCAGAGGGGGGAGGGGGTCAGTGAGTAGCAAAGAGGGAAGGTGTTAAATGGTCTATAAAGGCAGGATAGTGTCACTTTGTAGTGTGTGTGGTGTGATATCAGACACTTGAAGAAGTGTCAGCCTATACCCCTAAATCATATACAGTGTTATAGACCAATGTTATCTCAATGAAAAACATACAAAAAAGAGGAAAAAAAAAAAAAGGAGGGAAGCTGATGATACCTGTACCACTCTGAATTCCCTCAGAAGGCTCTGCAGTAGAAAGTTGAGTGCAAGCTGTACTTACTGTGAACCCTCCAGGCTGCTTTTGAGTGGCTCTGAGTCAGGAAGAGTATACGTGATGCCACCATGATTTGGTGCATGGGACACATGTGTGCATTATCCTCACACCCTTCCTGATGGGACCATGAACTCTTCTTTTTTCTTGAGCAGGCGCTGACCAGGCTTCCTTCATATTGCTGTGGCTAACCCCAGCACCTGGTATAGCACAGTCAGTCACTTCCTGTGACTGACAGGGTATTGATGGGGAGGGTGATGCAAATAAACAGAAAAATCACTGGACAGCCAGCACCTCCCTTCAAACACAGGGGATGGACAACTCCGACAAAGGCCGTGCAGACCAATGGGGGTGTGGCAACAAAACTATGCTTTACCCCAGACCCCCCCCCCTTTTTTCTTTTAAGAGATTAACTTGAATTCTCTGTGTGTTTTAAGGTCTCAAGGAGGCAGATATGGGCAAGACAGAGTCACAGGTTCAAGACCAAGGTCTACAGAGTATATATAGTCTAACCATACCCTGAAAGAAGTTTCAGCCTTAAGACCAGAAGATCTAGATGCTCCTAGGGAATTCTGACTCAGTTTGAATGGTCAGTAGCCTGAAAGAGTGATAAGGGCATTTTTCAGAAGAACTCAGAATTATATGAATTATATTTACAACCTAAGTAATTACCATAAATCATGGGAAAATAACTTCCCTGTAAGACGGCATTTTCCTCAGACAGTTCCCTATTCTTCCCATTCTGTTCCTTTTATTTCCTCCTTCTCCCCCAGTTTGGTGTCACCATGGGCATGGGCAGGACTAGGAGTCAAAGTTGAAGTAGGAAAAATGAAAGTGAAGTAATCACCTCACAATTTGTTTCCTCTTCAACAAGCTTGAAGACCTTGTGCATTTTTGCTGTACCTAGGAAAACATTACTTAGAAAAATCCTTAGAAATATTTAGTGACAGAAGACTTGATTTTTGTAAGATTTCATTTATTATTTTTTTATTGAATTAACACTAGTTTTTATAGTGGTAGCTTAGAGATACTGGGGCCTCCTCAGTTATTACTTGAACATACCCACCCCCAAGACACCCATAATCCCCCATACCAGTCTATTGTGCTCCCTTACCACCTTGCATTCACCCCCCCCCAATGCCGCGCCATGACCCCAATAGCCTCTACTCTACTATCCACTTTTAAGGGTTTCAACCTGAGCTTTATCTGACCTCCCTTTGGTTTCTCAATATTCCATATATAAGTGGTACCATTCAGTATTCGTATCTTTCTCCAGACAGAAGACCTTTGAAGAGAACCTTCAAGGACTGAAAACTAGCATTTAGAAGGATACAGGAGAAAATTTGTCAGGATATGATCCTTCTGTGTTTAAGAAGCAAAACTTTGGGTCCTGCTCACTCCAGTCCATGAGAGGGGGTGAAGCTGCATTGCTGTGGGAATCACTTTAGTTGCAAAGTCCTCTGCATCCACTGCGTCTGCTCCACAATATATCTGTGTGATTTACATGAACTCTATGCCATTGTTTCCTCATCTGAAAGGAGTCTCATTCTAGTGCTTCATACAACTGTTAAAAGAGGATTAAACATAAAGTATATTTAGATTCTCTGGTACCTGACACACACAAATCTTTTTCTCATGATCTTGTGGCATCTTCTTTCTCAAACAGAAGAAGTAAGAGAAAAATTTCCTGTTGAATCTTCACAAAGTTGGATAATCAGAGAAAATCAAGAGGGGAAATGTGAGGACTATTTTTTATAGTCACTGGACTCTAGGGCTTGGGGCAGCTGGGACTTTGTCATCCCAAATAGAGTCAGAGATGACCACTTCAGGGAGTTTAGTAACTTTTGCAAAAGAACAGCACTGGAGAGAGAGGAGGGGAGAGGGAGAGAGAGGGAGGGAAGAGGGAGAGGGAGACAGAGAGAGGGAAGGAGAGGGAGAGAGAGAGATAGAGAGGGAGAGACAGAGAGGGAGAGGAGAGAGTTGTATATTGCAGAGGGAGAGAGAGGGAGGGATGAGGGAGAGGGAGAGAGAGAGAGGGAAGGAGAGGGAGAGAGATAGAGAGGGAGAGAGAGAGAGGAGAGAGTTGTATCTGGCAATATCTGTTTAATTTAATTTGGAGAAACCAGATTGTTGTTACTGAAGGAGATTAAATGAGTGATTCATAGATGAAAAATAAAATGCTGGAAGGTTGAGGCAGACTAAGATTTCAGGATCTGAAGAAAGAAAGGAGAATGGCAGTGGTGGTGGTGGTGGGGGGGGTCCAGAGAGCAAAAGAGTGATGAATGTTTTGGAAAGAGCAGATGTGTGAATGTTTTGGAAAGAGCAGATGTGGAATTCTCCACTGAGGTCAGTGTGAAGGGTAGAGCAACTGCTCAGAAATCTATAGAGTAAGGACATTGCAGAAGCTCAAGGAGAAAACAAAGAGCAAACACCACAATACCCAATTTGTCAAAGGTCTCTGAACATCTGCATAAACTTAAATCTGAGAAAAGACAACTGATAATAGGTTCTGCAACCTGGGGCAGAAGTGAGTAGCCACTGGGGTGGAGATGAGAGTATTTCCCTGGAGCCAGAAAGGTCTAGGCAAATTCACACAATATGGGAGCAAGCACAGAGCTCCCTCTGGGAGACCACCAGTGAGGACACAAGAGGATGTGATGAACTAGGCCAAGTGAATAAAATGACAGTAGATGGGTTAAGAGTTGCCCCAAAAAAGCTAGCATAGATGGGCAGGATTGTGAGGTTATGGGTCCTGCCTTACATCCCCTTTAAACAACCTATTCTGACTGAACAAAATGCCATGATGACAAAAGGTGCTATATACTGACAAATGATATGTTATCATGTCCTCAAATGGGCAAGGATAAGTGTCCCTCATGCATAACTGTTAAAAGCCTTGACCCGTAGTGGCTGAGACTTAGATGCTGATGGACATTTGCCATGTGTAAAAGCAGGTAACTATCTGTTACCACCTGGTGCAGCCCAGCCCTGAACACACCAGGATTGCATAGCCTCTCCCCAGAGCTTCTGATGAACCTTTTTAGTACCTCTTCCTTGCTCCCTTCGGGGAGCCAGGTTGGAAGTATTCTTTCCCTGTGCTCTCTGCCTTGTCCACAAGCTCAGTAACACCTCATCTGGATTCTTTCATTCTGGTCTTTCTGTTAAAGTTTTACAAGTGGTTACAACATCTGCAGGAAATCCCAGCTCAGTAACAGAGAGAATTTAGAAACTAAAGTGGAAGGACATAGATAGGTAGTTTAGTTTATGATGTTTATTTTGTAGTATCAGTGAAGTTAGTAGAGAAAACATTTCCCTCCTCTCTGCCCCCCTTACACCTCATTCCCAGCTCCTGTCATTTTTTGGAGACTTGGAAGGTTCATTTTAAATATAATACACAGAAAGTTAGCAACCTATGATCACACAAGACTGTGTGTGTGAAATGACTTTAGTAACTATAAATACCATGTAAAGAGTGATTATTAAGCCAGGATAAAAAATCAAGGACCATCTCATCTTTCAAACTCCCAGAGAAGAGGTGTCTTAGGTTAAGTCCATAGTGATCAAAGGAGATGTAATGAATGTAATGAAAAGTGCTTTTTCTTTCTTTCTTTTTTTTCTGTTTCATTGCAAAAATTACTTCAGAGTGAACAGGCAGGGGAGTCCAGGAGTAAAATGAAAACTGAGCTTCAAAAAAGACCCCTGGGTGTAACATTAGCAATGTGGTGGCTTGTGGAAATACTTCAGGGTAGTTGCCTTTTGGATGGATGCCTCCCTGACATTCTCCCTGACTGGACTCATTTACCCTGGGTGAGGCCAACTATTCAACTCAAAAGAACACACTTAAGTGGATAGAATGAAGACCTCCTCCTTCTCAGGGCTAGTTCTGTTTTTTTCTATCAGGAACTTGCCTTCTGGAAAGAGTCTGACTTCACTGTTGCACTGGTAAAGCCCAAACAATGTGAACTGGCATAAGTGCTTAAGTACTGAAGAGGAATATCCTCAGGGGGGTGTTATCAGCAGGTAAGTGGTGGGAGGAACACTGGAAATGCATCTCAGCCAGACCTAGCCCTCAAGTTAAATTCCACAAATTAGATTACTCCTAAATAGAAGAATCATGTGCAGGCTGTAGCAATAGAATTTTAAGTGAAGTCAATAATGTGAATAAAATGCAGGTTCCCACCCCCAGCTTGACCCCCTAAGTCACTTGGCCAAGTTGTTAACCTCTCTGTACCAATTTCCACACAGAGAAAATAAGGAAAATTATAGCAACCTCACTGGATTTTCCAAAGGTTTCAAGTGAACACATGTGGGAAGCATTTAGCAAGGGATGCTTTTCAATTCTAATTGCACACTGAATCATTAAAGAGGGTTTACAACAGTCCCAACACTCTACCTCAGTGCAGATGTAAGATCTCTGGGACTAGGACCTGAGTCTGCGTGTGTGTGTGCATATGTGTTTAAAGTGATTCTAATGCACCATGAGGGCTGAGAATCATCAGGTGAATAATATAGTCAACCCCAGCAGAAATCTCTCATAACAGTGTTGGAGAAGTGCTTACTACAATGCCTCACCTAGTTATTACTGAGAAAATGAGGACTATTTTCAACCATATTTTATGAAACCATGTGACCCATTTTGCTATGAAGTTATTGAGAATATCAAGAAGCATTAGGAAATACAGTGTATTTTCCACTCTGAACTGTGTCAAGTGTGATTCAAGGAAGCACATCACAACTTGCCACGGACGGGCCAAGCAAGAGCGCAGACCGCGGGGAACCAGGGCTCAGCTGGGGCAGGAAAGGCACAGGGTCGGCGATTGGTGAACAGACACACCACTCAAGAGGCAATGAATCTGCTGCGTTTTGTTTGGGATTTTAGTGGGTATATATAGTGTTTAAAAGGATTACATCAACATTTTATGAGTACATGAAACAGATTTTATCTTAGGTGAACATTAAACGTTTTAAATTAAAACATATTGTTCTTAAAAGCATTCCAAGACAATCATCTATTTTAAACCTATGATAGCTAGACTGGTTAATGATCACTACAGTCATCTACTTTATCAGGTTTCATTTCCTTAGGTGTGTCACTAAAGGATTTCCTATCCCTTCACTGAAAGTTTACTAAGGTTAATAGGAATTTTTCTCTCAGTTTTACAGGAGCATTCTGACCACAGGGCTCCTTGGAATTGTTTTTAGTCAGTCATGCAGAGCATGACTTCAGCAACTCCACCACCTGGGGTCTGGGGGCTCCGCCACATGGGACCCCTGCTTTTGCAGGTCAGCTCCCAACACATCCCTCCTGCGGGGGCAGAGAGCTAGCCCATTGAGAGCTCTGTCTCATGGGTCCCCATCTCCAGGTCAGCTCCCACAACAACTTAAAAACATCAGGCTTTAAATAAAGCCCAGTGCCCAATTGCTGTCCCAAAAGTCAACATTTGTTGCGTATTATGAAATCAAACATTTCAGGAGAGTGGAGTGGCTAAGAGTGTTGGGGCTGACAGTTCATCTTGCAGCACCCCTACTTACTGACTGTGTAACCCTGGGCAGGTTATTTAACCTCTCTGTGCCTTCTTCTCTTCATTGATAAACTGAATATATAGTAGTATCTATACCAGGGATGCTGTGAACAATGAATATAATAACTGGCAGAGCACTCTCAGCAGAGTCTAGGACTTAGTGATTATAAAACATTTGTGAATAGTGGTGTAGAGATGGATTGAATTGTTCTTGAATTATGATCTTTGTTGAATTAAAATCTCTAAGATAGTGGTTATATTATAAAATAATATACCATCACTCTCAAACTTTGCTAAGTCTCAGAATTACTTGCGAATCTTGTTAAATAATAGGATTCTGAGTGAATCTGATACCAAAAAAATCAAGAATTTCTAGTACTATGGAGTATTAATTTGGGTCCCTAGAAGGGAGAGGAGTAGACTATATCACTGTTTACGCATATATGTATGTATCTGACTATCATCTATCTATGTATCTATCTATGTATCTACCTATGTATGTATGTATGTATGTATGTATCTATCTATGTATCTATGTATCTATCTATGTATCTATGTATCTATCTATCTATCTTTCTATCTATCTATCTATCTGTCTGTCTGTCTGTCTGTCTATTTATATTCTATCAAGAGATTAACTATAAGGAATTGGCTGACAGGATAGTGGAGGTTGAGAAATCAGCAGCTAGAAGCTAGAATCCCGGGAGACAAGGAAGCCAGATTGGGTTTAGAGGTAAAAGCAGATGTGTCTCAGATCAAATATATCAAAGAGAAAAAGCAATTAGAACAGCTACACCATCCTATCTTTTCCTTCTAGAATTCCCCTTGCAATTTTGGAAATGTTTTTCCCTTTGGTAGGACCCAAACTCATAGGTAAGTCACCTTTAGCAGACTTTCTTCTTCAAAGAATGATACCAAACTAACCATTCCTGTGATATGAAAAAAGTAGGGACCCTGAAAAGAATTAGGGCCTTCTACTCACTCTCCATTCAAAGAGGGGATATAAGGGAGGCAAATCATGATCATTTTAAGCTTATAAATTCTTTCAGAATTCATTTTCTGGATAAGGTTTCTCATCCCACAGCATGGAAAATGTTATGTGCCCCCCAAAAGCTACTAAGTCAATTTTCCCACAGTTTTCTGTTGCTTTCTATATACTTTCAAATTGCCTGTGGGCCCTTGGGCCATTCATACAGGAGACCAGTCCCTGGAAGGCATAATAAATACCTCATTATGCTTCAAGGTCTTCCCTGAGAAGGTGACTGTTGACTTGGTGTCCCTGCTAGCTTGATAGCAATTATGAGGGTTGTCAGGTGGTTGGATCCTAACCATGGTGGCAGAGGGTCAGCTCCCTGAGCAGGTGATACTGAGTAATAGAGACAAGCTGACTGTGCCAGGAGAGTAGAGAAGACATAGTTCAAGTACCCCGCAAATGTCTCCAAAGAAAAAAAAATCTTACAAAAATATTAGTGAATCACTAAATGTGTAAAAAGACTGTGAAGTTTAAGCTGCAGTTCTATTCTGAAGCTGTGTGGCAATCATAAGTGGCTCAAGATAGAAACTGATGACTAAAATAATGTAAAAATTCACTGTAATGATATTTGAGTCCCTATACTGTAGAGTGGATACGTTACCTGGTCCACATTACAGGCCCACTTTTCCTCAAACCCCTGGGGACACAGAAACTACTCCTCTCCTTAGAAATGTAATTCTGTTTTATTTATTAATCTGAAGATTAATTATTCAAAGTATGAGGTTAATTTAATACACTTCAAGGAAATTCCAGACATTTTATTTGAAGGCTATATCATTTCTGTCAAAAGCATTTTAATTTATTTAATTATATCTATAATGTTATTTATGGAATTGCCAAATATGCATCATTTATGGATCTTACATTTCCAATTCAGTATTTTATTACCAGATACAGTTCCTGTTTCCTCTATTTTTCCCCAACTGCTGAAGATCACAGAGTCTTTATTGAATTCTTTGGAAAATCCAAGTATCTGCATTCCTCTGCTTCCCTCTCAGGATCTCTTTGCCCTTCTGTCTACTAAACTCTAGGAGGTACTGCTCTTTGTCAACTTATATTTGACTCAAAAATTGTTTCTCTTGTTTTGATAAAATATTATGACACCCCCGAGGATGTTAATTTAACATTCGACCTTTTCTTGCAGTCAGCTCAGGGAAGTCTATGGAAAGAAGAGAGCAGATAATGAATATTAGAACAATTTAAATATTCTCATAAATATATAAAGTTTGTAAAAAATGATGGTTCCAATTAGAGCCAAAATGCCAGAATGCCAACCCAGAGAGAGAGGGGAAGTTTATTTGTTTTGTTTTGTTTTTTTGTCTTCATCCTTTTCTGTCTCCCCAGCTCTCCTCCCCCCACATTGCCCTGCACAAGGTAGTATCCACTTTGGGCCAAAAAAAAGCAACCCATCTCATACTTGGAATCAGACTGGCTTGAAACCTGTCAACCCCGTGGAATGATATCACTGTGCCTGACTGAGTTCACCCCACAAGCTCTGAGGTACTGTCCCCCAGCTGTTGGAAGATTTGGGGTCTGATCCCCCACATCTGAGTCTCTCTGTTGAATTTCCTCAACAAAACACCAACTTCTGCCTCAGAATCTGCTTCCTGGAACTCCAGTTTGGTTGAACTTCCTGAGCAAATTCCTTCAGCATTTCTATTCCCTGGGCCTGGGTATTTCAAACCAGAGAGCTTACTCTTGAAAAGTCATGGGTGCAGGAAATTTCACTGAAGGAGCGGGTAAAGGTTACCTGCTAATTAAGCACAAACTAGAAGTTTCTGAGTGCAGACGCACACTAGTAGCACCTCTTCCACACTCATAGCCTGTGCTTCCAAGGAGAGACAGCCAAGAGTGTGGCCTCTCTCCAACAAATTATTGTTGATACAACTATGATTATCTGAACTCTCCAAACTTGAGGTTAGCAGTAGAAACTATAAAAGTATTCCCTATAATTGCATAGGATGCAGTTTGGCAAGATGGTGGTAGAGTGAGGATGCTCATTGTGCTTCCTCCACGTAATTACAACCAAATTATACAGAAACAAAAACAACGGTTCCTGGATGACGTGGCTACCCTCTGTGAGCATTAAGAGGGACTGCATGGCAGAGGATTAAGAACAGCTATTTAATTGTGTTTGGAACAATACCAGGACAGAACAGCCCGAGAGGGAGGCGTGGTTGCTAGAGTCTCTGTGTTGTTGTTCATGGGGTCACTCACCCCACACCTGGAACTGGAGCACATGGGACTGTTTTGGAGGGGGGTGCACCCAATAGGTATGTAGGGGAGATCTAAAAGCAAGGGTACAAGGACCCTGCAGAAAAGGAGTTGCAGACCAGGATCTGTCACTGTCCTGCCAGAGGCAGCCAGGCACTTGAGGCCAGAGTGTGAAGCACCCCAACACCCTCAACGGGAGCTTCACCAAAATGGGAAGGAGAGACTTGGTGACAGCTGATGTGGGTTCTATTTAAGTAAGGAGGTTATTGTCATCTTGAGAGTGGAGCACCAGGGCATGATGAGCTAGAGCCCCAGTTGGTGGACATGGAAAGGTCGTCTGACCTGTGTCTCCATACAGAAGGGAGACCCTCCTTTACAGCTTGGGGGTGGGCTATGGGAAAACCTGTCTCACTCCTTCCCAGGGTCAAAGCTGAGATAAAATAAAATAATTTCCATTAACCAGAAGTTCAAGGACCCAGGTCCTTGCACCAGTGCAAACATCCCAGGATAAAACTAATCAAGAGAAGGGTGCAAAACCCACCCTTGACTTCACCAACCACTGCCCCCTCCAGGTCCTGCAACTACTGACTAGTTACCAAAGCTGAACCACGGGTGAGGAGTCGAAGTTAACATAAGATGATTTGGCTTTAACTGAGGAGCTTACCTGTGATGGTGGTCACCTTAGATCACCTCTCAGCCAACGGGTACCAGCAGCATCTCAGGAGGTCCGCACTGGCTTGCTGCAGCCTTCAAGTATGCCACCACTTGGCTCCTATATGTTCCCTCTGCTGGCACTGATTCTCTGATACTCCAAACACTGGTGGAGGCATCTGTCTATAAAACAATAGACACCTAAGCATCCTTGGTAAACAACCTAGGATTCTATTCTGTAGCCTGTATTATGTAAAAATAATACAAGATCAATTCCCCAAGACAAATGAAGAAAGCCCCTTCTCTCCATCCACAAAAACTAAAAATGAAGAAACAGAGGCACATACTACAAATGATACAATGAAACACCCAGTGGAAGCCCCCACCTCCAGAACTGTATAATTTGACTGGTGAGGTGGTGAAGATAACAATGTTCACCATATCAGCTAATTAGTCAAATGATTAATGATTAAATGATTTTGTCTCCAACTTAGTTGTATGCTTTGAACTATGGGTTTGAAAAGGACTCTAATTCCATATTGTTCAGTGAATGCTATAAGTATTCAAAGTGACTATTAACCATTTTGTTAAGCAAATAAAATTTTCTTCAACTCCTTGCAGCTCTATAACACATTTCCAGAGGAAAAAATTTTTCAAGACAGAAAAATAAGCTTGGGTATAGTTAACTAAACCTTGTTTTTCACAGAAATAATGCAAAATGTGAATGATGGTAGAAATACGAAGTCCACTAGGGTGGAGAAGCCATCAGTCTCAGTTAAATGTCCATGTATGTGGACATCATCATTTGGCATTCAAGTCCCATTATTTACGGGCTTGAGTCACCCCAGTCAGCTTACCTTTCAACTACATTTTTGCAGATAGCAGTGTCAGAAATATGAGGTTGAGGGTTTTATGCCAAAACCCTCAGGCTAAAGGGGCCATGCAGAAGTGGGCCAGGTGTTCCAAATGTGATAAATTACCAAAATGGACTAGACCCGGTCATTCTGCTGAGCTTGTGTGGACATTGTGTCTACTCCGGGGGTTCCTTGTCTGCAGCACCTTGTCCAAATGAGATGTAAAAAGACACCTACCAGGAGCCTCTCAGTGAATATTCAGGGAAATAGTCTCTGAGAATGACTAAACTTACATCGTATAATTGGCCGTATATTTTAACAAACATTAAATATCCAAATGTACAAGTGAATGGACAAATAGCGACCTTCAGGGTTAACTGTTGAAGTTTTTTCTTTCCTTTGTTAAAATTAAGAACTTAGTTTGGAGAAGCTAAAGGAAAATTTTAGATGTTTTGTTTTTCCTTTTAAAAGTCACCTTTGAGGTATAACTTACTGAGAAAAAATATATACTCCTTTTAAGAGGACAGTGTGGTGAGCTTTGAAAAATATGTAAAAGAAACAAGCAAGCATCACCCCAAAATGCCCCAACTGTGACTTTGCTGTCAGTTACCTCCCTCTCCTGCACCAGGCAACCACTGGTTTGCTTTTTATCTCAGTAGATGTCTTAGTATGTCGTCAGCATCTGCTTAAATTTCATGTCAGCCTGCAAATAGTGTGTGTTTATTTGTGACTTTCTTTGCTCCGCTATGCTGTGAAGATTCTCTCCCATTGTTGTTTCACTGGTTTGATCATTTTAATTGTTGGGTGGTATTCAATTGTTTGAAGAGAACACATTACGTTCTTTCATGTGTTGATGGAGATTTGGGGTTTTTACCAGGCAAGAATATGGTCAAGAGAGTAAGCGGGAGTGATCCTAGTCTTTTGAACTGAGTTACTGAAATAAGGGATTAGGGAAAGTGTTCAAGGGGACAGAGGAATTGGGAGGTTGGGCTATCAACATGGTGATATAATACACCTGGTGGTATGCATCATATAAGGCCAGAAAAATGTCTAATAGAAAGGTGAGTATGTTTGGGTTCAGTCATGCTTACTTACAATGATCACACCTTCGGTGAAAGTTGGCTATTTCAGAGTCATGTTTTGGTTTCAGACATAAAAGCTATGTAAGGTGGAGACTTGCAGATGCATTGAAGTAATAATCTCTCCTAGCAATTACCTAGTACTACTTCTCCCTCTAGAGTCAGCCGACACTGTTTTTGCCCCTGGCCTGTAAGCCTAGATCTCAGACCCTCCTTGGGCAGCTTGTCTCTCTGTCCTTACCTTAGTTAGTGTGACAAGACGCAATCTGATCCTGACATTGGCCTACTTAAAAAAAACAAAACAAAAAAACCCCTTCAATAGCTCCCCCTTCCCCACCGGATAAAACACAAACCACTTAGCAATATGTGCAAGACATTGTGTGAGGGTCTCCTTGCTTTCCCCTTCAGCCTCCCTCCTCACTAATGAACTTCCTTGTTGTAGTCAAATGACTTTTCTCCTAAGCATCCAGGATTGCATATTTGTCCTGAGGCTTCCATACTTGCTTCTGCCTTAACACATTTCTGAATTATGATTATTTTTTAAATTATGTATCCATATCCCTGTCTCCCTATATGTTCCGTTTGGGGAAGGACAGTGTCTTGTTTTCCCATCTATCATTAGGAGCTGTCACAATGCTTGGAAGATAAATTCTTGTTGAATTTATTTTTTAAAAATAAGGATATTACTGTCTTTATTTTCACAAGATGCTATAACCCACTATTTATCAAGCATTTTACTATAGCTCAGGTCTTTGGGTTAGTGGGACTGTGGCCAACTCCACAGTGTAGGAAGTCATACACATAGAGAATTGATAAGTTGAAAAACAGTTTTATAGAACAAGATGACATTTTCAGGATTCTCATTATATGACATGACACAAAAAGAGCAATAATAGCATGACTGGCCACCCACATAATGGCCCTGCGTCCTTTCTGTCAAAATGACCTTGTAGGACTCCATGGAGCAATGCTGTAACCATAACAGCAATTGAAGAAAGATCGAAGGCCCAGAACTCATAAAGTATAGATGAGCCATAAATTGGAAGCAGGCATGTGTAGCACCCATATTTAAAAAGAGCTCAGAAATGAGTCAAATAAGTAAAAATGAGATCTGGTAAATTGCCTGTCAGAGAGCTGAGACAATGACAGCAAGAGTCAGCCTGGAATCATCAGGACTGCTCTGCTAAGGCAGAGAAGCAAATAATGCCAAGGCCCAAGCGGGGTTCCTCACTCACAGCCCAGTAAGCAAAACTGGGCTTAAAAAATTTTATATATATATATATATATAAAATTATGAATATATATATATTTATATATATATAATGAATATATATATATTCATGTGGTTCAACATTTTGCTTTGCATATATATATATGTTACATATACAACGTTTTGCTTTGCATAGGAGTCAATGGTATATGAGGTGTCTTCCAAGGGAGTGGTGACAATTAGTACCCAAAAAGAAACTGGCTCTCTTTGAGACAGGGGTGCTGTGTTTATATACAGGGGGGAGAATGAGTGTGAGGTGTGGCTATGGAGGGAGTGAGGGGCAAGTTCAAGGAGGCGCCTGGCAGTGGAGATGTTTCAGGTATTTATCTTCTACAGTGACAGCCTGAACCAACCAGGAGAGTCTTGTCCTGGTATTATTACTTATGCTGGGCTTTCAACAAGGTGATATACTGCACCTGGTGGTGTGCATTACATAGGGGGAGAAAGCTGTCTAGTTGATATGCCCGATATGGCAAATGGGTGATTTTGCTAGAGATGAAACAGTTAATACTCAAGGTTTGCAAGCATGTATTTGAATAAATCACAATGGGAACTGGGAGTGAAGGTTAAGAACAAGGAAGGCTTAGTATTTGATTTTGCTTAGTTTAACTTTTTAAGCAAAGTTTAAACTACAAGTTGTGCGTTTAGATGGTGGTGGTGGGTCATTGGGCTACAATCATATGAGTAATGGCTCTTTATGCTTAAATAGGTTAGTCTTAGGAATAGAAAATTAATAATTGTTTTTATTTTCAAGTTTCAGAAATTCATAAATACTGGTTTCCTGAAGACAGTTGGTTAAGCCTATAAGCTACATATTATGATATATTTAACAAAAAAATCGAGACTCAGAAAAGTTAATTTATCCTAAGTTATAATTTGCCCATTGTTAATCAACATTATTATTAAGTACTGACAGCATTTATTGAGGCAGATAGCAACAGAACTGAGATCCAAACACAGCTCAAGTGCATTTCAATATATTTTCTTTTTGTTGATCAAATGTCACAATTTTGGGAATCTTCTTTCTTCTGGTCTTTTCTCCCTTCTACCCTCCCTCCCTTCCTTGTGGGATGTATCACATACTATAATCATACACACAGTGATTTTTTCTTTTCCTCTACAGCATATTCATTGAAAGAAAAAAGAGTCTCTGTCTCTCTCTCCCTCTTTGCCTTCATTCCCTCCTTTTTTTCTTTGAAGTCTTGCATAATGTCTTTTAAAATTGAGACAGTGATGACCAACCCTATAACAAGTAGTTTCAATGCTTAAAAAATCCTATCTTAACATCTGTTCTCTTAGCAGCAAATTTGTCTTAATATCTCATTTGTAGCCATTCATTTTTCACGTAAAACTTAGAAACTATATAATTAATACCAAGCAGGATCTTTTCTTTCAAATCTATTCCCTTCCTTCTTCCATAGCCATGCCCTTCTCACATCATTTCTCACCTAGACAATAAATGTGGCTGCTCCTACATCCTTATACCTTAGTTTTCTCCTGTTAATACTTAGTGACAACCACTTCTATCAGGACTTTCATCACCACCACCACCACTTTAGTCTCATTGTTCCTCCTCCCTCTGCATACATCACCTTCTGTCCACTCTGAATTATTTCCTTTTCTTGAATGTGCTGTTTTTTTTTAATATCTCTGCTGTCTCCCATTCTCTCATTTTCTAAGAAACCTTTTTGCAATTTATTTTCTTGAGTAAGAGACCTTTCTCTTTCTTCACATCTAGAAATATCATTAAACCATAGACACTTTCACTGATACCTGTTCCCATTCAGTATGAATGCTTTCTTCTCTTTTCATATTTTCTTAGAAATTTGAATGTTTTTAGGTATTAATAATTTTGATTTTCCTTGGGTACTACTAACATATGACAATTCAAAGCATAGAGCAGTGTTTGATCATCTTCACTCTCTCTATTCAGAGCTGGAGCGTGCAAGATAAACAAGGAATTTCAGAATGTAACTACTGAGCTACGAACTAGAGTGACACATAATTTATGTGATTTCTTTATTTCATCCCAAGCTACCATTTCTTGGATACTTTAGTGTTCCCCCTCAATCTGAAGAACCAAATAAGTAAAAAAATTCCTTAATCATTAATGGAAAAGTGGCATTACATTAGCACTACATTTCAATTTGCTTTAGGACCTGTGGTATTCCTGAGATCAGTGGCATCAGAACTTTTTTTAAGTTTTTGATGACTATCATATTTATAACAATCTGATTGGATTTTCTTAAAAATAACAGGTACCCAGAAACATTACAAGATTCTTATTATTACTCTGTCCTTTATATATATCCTGAAACTAAAGTTTAAAATACATCTAACAGTTTTTTGTGAAATAGTAAATTGAGAGGTTTGCTCAAGCATTGTGGATGGAACCAGTGAATTGAAACCTGGAAGAATTTCCATTAGTCTAAGGGCTGATTGAATTTTAGCTCTGTAAACATTTGCCAGTTGTCAATGTCACTCCATTTCTCAGAGGGACTGATATTCATTTTGAATGCTTAATGGCAGACAGAAGAATGCAGTGTCATAAAAAACCCCACCTTCATTTAAAGTGACTGTTGCTGCATAAGATATTACTGCATTGGACGATATAATCTTGTAACACACAGGAGCCCCTCACCACTGATATTTATTTTGCTTGCTACCCCCACTACATCAAATAACTCCTTCCAAACCAGATTGTAGGTGCATATGGGAGACTAAGAGGATGTTGCAGAGAAGCCCAGTCATTGCTCTACAGAGTCTGATACCCACCCTGGAAAACTGATACATAAACAGATTCAGTAGGACAATGTAAAGCTCTGTATGGCCTGCGTGAAAGTGGATCAGTCACTCTAGAGATGTCAGAAGACAACTTTCAGTTTTCAGAAAAGTTATTTATTTGTTCGGCAAAGCAATGTAATTTAGAACTTGAAAAAAAATTGGGCAAAAAATCTAAGACTACATTCTAAAAAAGAATATGATTTTACCCAGTTTGGGAAAAGAAATCATAAGAGTTTGCATAGTTAAGGGGAAGAAGAGATGTATAATTATATAAAATGACCTTAGGGAGGTAGGTGAACTATTGAGACGAGAACTGTTTTGAGTGGACAATATATATTCTGCAAAGGATCAACTGTGCAACTGAAGCACCAATTTTTTGAAATGATTGGAAGCCATAGTAGGGTTTACATGACATAGACTGAACAAAGTGGTCTAGTGAGTTAGAGAGCACACAGTTCAGCTTCAGTAGAAACAGGTTTAACAGTTTCCATGCACTCAAAAGGCAATCATAAATCTACATGTAACAAAGATGGGACATTGTTAATACCACTACAGGTTGCATAAGTGAGCAAGAATTTTCCCTTCTAATGAGGCACACACTTGTCCATTGATTTACAAAAGGGTTCTCAGTCCTTTCTGATGTATACATTTTTTGAAGTTCTGACAAAGGGAGTTGCTATATGTTTCCCTTGGAAATTGAATCATTCCCCATTATATCTGAAGTAGATAGAACTAGAAGAGTGGGTTTATTTTCAGATTTTAAAATAAGACTTTGTATTAAACTTTAAACTGATATCCCTTAGAATTAGATAAACACAATTTCAGCAAAGTTATTCTTACCTACATCAGGTAGATGTGATCAAGTCAGTTATTGTGCGTTAGAGATATTAGGGCAGTCTTCCCGACATACAAAGGTGGGCAGCATGGCTCCCTGGTTTTCTGCTCTCACAGATGGTAGTAGCTCACAGGTTTCAGTCAGTGTTCAAAGAGCCTCAGTGGAGATCAGGATATGCAGCATGATACTCCACAGGACCATGGAACCATCCAATTACCATCCACCAGAGCAACCTGCTAGGTCTCTTGTCATGTGTTCTCCATATGCTTGAAACAAATGGTTTGACAGGGGTTTCAGAACCAGTACTCAGAGCTATGAAATACATTTAAAAAGTGGATGTGGGGACTCTTCTGTTTCTAAGCCGAAGAGTTAGTCTAGTAATCAAATAAAATGTTGTTGAGTTTCTGTGTGTCTTTGCCAGGTATTACACTAGGCACTGAGAACACAAGTGTGTAAGTGTGGCAGTTTCTGCTCTTAAGAGCCTTCAATAAGGGACTCTGAAAGTGAGAAACCAAAATTACATATAGGAACAGGGTGTCAGGAAACGAGCTAGGTGAGACTTGAAGGATTTTTTGGGTAATGATGAATGGAGGCCTTCTTAAATACAGTGGCACCAAACACAAGACATAAAGCCTGAGGGTCTAGTTGTCCAGAAGAAGGTTGAAAGAGGTGGTTAAGCAATTCAGTGGTGGAGAAGAGAAATCACCACACAGAGTCAAGGTACCTGGCTTGTGGAGATAAGAACTTGCAAGAGGAGGAAGTTCATGTCTGTACAGCTTCAAATATGTATGACTGCTTCAAAGAAACTAGGAAAAACCCAAATAAAAATATAGTTTAAAAGACACCTGCTATGTACCAGGCTGGCCATAATATCTCATCCAGAAGCCAACTATCAGTTTAATAAAAAGCAATTTATCATGGAACTTTTGCCAATAACAAAGCAGTTCATGCATAAAGAGGAACAGCCTGCCCAACTTTACTGAGTACTAATTTTATGGAGAATGTATCCATGTTTTTTTTAAATATCACGTGATAGGAAATTATTTATGGTCCCTGAGTCCTTATTATTCTACACCTTTAAAAGGATACAGGGTTCTTCCTCCCTCCTAGAGATGCAATGGCTAAATGAGGTGTAAGGTATACTGAAGATCAAGAATTACATCTGACCAAGAGTGGTCTGTAATCCCCCGTTCATTCTTCTTTCTAAATGTGTGACCTCATTGACCTTCTCAGAGAACCAGAATTCCCATGGTCATTAGGAAGAAATTGCACACTGAGGACTCACATAGAAGCGCTGATAATTACAGATACCATTTCTAGAAACATGGCCTACCGAGCAATTTTCTCAGGGCATGTCAATGAATGAATGAAGCTACAGTTTAGGAATAAATCAGAAATTCTGGGAGCATGCAGGGAATTCGCTCAAATGCCTAATTTAGGAGATGAAAAACTATCACCCAGGGTGGTTTGAATTGCATAACAAAAAATGAACAGCCATCATTCCAGTTCTTGAACTGTGTGCAAAGTATGCTGTTAAATTAGTGTGTCAGTAAATTTTCATCAGACCTCTATGTTTGCTTAGCATTAGGCTAAATAGTTATCTAACAACTCAAAAGCTGAGAAAATAGAATATAGAGTTAGCCCCCATTTTTTCTCCAGCCATATACCAACATTCTTATTTAATTTTTTCCTAGCAAAGTATAATAGGTATACATTAGATCAGTTGTTAATAGCGAGGGTTTGAGGATGTAGAAGAAGGAAGAAAGATTCCTCAAGCACATCTAAGTCTTGAAGGCTGAGTGGGAATTATTTAGAAGAACAAAGAAGGAAAGAACATTCCAAGAGAGTATTCTACACTGGGTAAAAAGCACGCTAGGGTACCAAAACATAAAGAGCACAGGGGGCTGGATCAACCCACTGACTAAGGGCTGGAGTTCAGCATCACCTTCTAGACAAAAAATCCATGGCTTTAAGTGTGGGAGGGAAAAGAAAAACCCTTTTCAAAATTTCCTTCCTCTTGAGGGTCATTACCATGTATTTCTGCCCCTTTGCCAGGTCTTGAAGCTATTCCTTTTTTATTTCCTCAAAAATGTCATTACTTTATTTCTAATATAATATTTATTTTAAATATTTAAACTATTTAAATTTATTTTATTTAAAATTTCACTTGAAAGTTTTACCTTTTAATAGTTTTAACTAACTTCTTATGTTTAAAATATTAATGGAAGAGTTTTCTGCCTCTCCAAATTTTATATCCAATTTGTAGAAAAGAAGTTTGAAGTCTGTCTGAGGATTTGGGTCACATTTTAAAATTCTTGCTTGGTGCCTGAGTTCCCAAGTAACGAAGTCAGAGATCAGATGAGCTGAAATAGAAACCAGGACTCATTTCCGTAGTTTCAGCAACTGACATCTCACTACACAATAACAGTTTAATTCAGACTTAAATATTTAATAGCCTCCATCCTAGTAAGGACATTTACATTTGCATCTGAACTTTCATTTCACCTCTAGCGCATAGAGAAATTAAAAAATCCACTTCCAGATGGCCATAACATTGAGGGTGCTCTCTCAGAGGTGACCTGCAATCTGGAATTCAGAATATGTTAAATGTGTTAAGAATGATCAAATTCCAGTGTTCAAGGTATTCTTGTTCCCTGTGGCTCTGCATTATGAGGCATGTATAATTAATCTATTTCAGAATCTCCTGTGTGCCCAGCACTGTGTTCACTAAAGAGCACCCAAGCAGAAAACAAATGGTTGATCCCTAGTACATTTATCATGTTACAGCAGGGACAAGTCCTGGTACCTATAATTAACTGTGAAAAATGAAGGGGGAAAAACTCTAGTGAATTGCTATGTAAGATCTTCCTAGATGGTGGGACCATAGAAGACCCACTTGGGGTCTCCTGTAGTCCAACTTTTAAGTAATGAAGCATCTTACAGTCCTACAGCTGTCACATTTTATAGCACAGTTGTGAACAATTCTGTCTCTGTTGGGGGCTGGGGGGATATGGCACATAATATCCTGGGAGAATTTAACCTCTATTATCTTTCCTTTCCCAACTCAAAATTCCAAAGGGGTGTCATTTAGTGGGAACTTACACAAAAATGCCACATGCCAGTTAGATCTCTGCTATTTGCTGTCACTGCCTGGATCACCTCAAATCATGGCCTGTCCAGGCTGGATGCTGCAGTTTTTAATACTGTCCCAGTTAGAGGTTTTTTTTTTTATTATTATTATTTAACAGTGCAACTAGAGTTTTGCTTGCAAGGAGAAGAGACACATTTGAATTCCACCAGTTTATTCTTCATACATTCAGATTAATTTCAGATTGGGAGGAAGAAGTACTTCAAGCTCAACACCCACTGAGGACAGTCTACTGGTTCTTAAGACTGCTCCTTTGTGTGCATCAGCAGGTTACCATTTTTAAAGTCAAACCCTCGACAGTATAGCACTGTATCCTTTCATCTCTACTCTTCTCCTAGTTTAGATTTTTCACACACTTAATGTAATGAGAAACATGCTGAAATGTACTTGACTGCTTTTCCTAGTATCTTTCAGTAGTGTCTCTGAGCTTGTCATAAAATGTAAAAGACACAGGAGCATGTGTAAATGCATCTGCATAAAGGGAAAAAGGTGTTTTTCACAAATCCTGCCTCCCTTGAAAGCATGTGATCTGTCAGCAGTGCTCAGCCTGCTTCAGAACGTTGTCCTGCCTGGGTCACTGGCATTGGGCACTCAGGAACAACTCTGTGTTGGGATAATAACATGTTGAGTTTTCTAGCCTTCATGGTAATGCCTTTCTGATAAGCTCATGGTTAAATTAGATATGCAACATTATCATTGTTTCTAATAGAGCCCTCTGAACTTAGAGCCACTGTTACCTATTGGTGCAGTGGAGACAGCAGGTATTTTGAAAGTATACAAATTTATAATATCCTCTCATTTTATTGATTTTTAGCATACAAATTAATTTTTTAATGAATAATGCCCTAATAATTTGAAAAAACTAAAATTGAGACGAATAATGGACTAGGTAAAGGAGGAAGAGTGAGAAGTAAGGAAGCAACTCATTCTTTAAGTTTGCACATCCATGGGAGCTTTGGTTATGGCAAAATAATTTTTTTGTTTGTACTTCTGGATTTTTTCCCTTTTTTTTTTGATATGAGAAGAAGCTACTAACACTTTATCCATGTTGGATTTGTTTGGATTATCTCAGAGGGAAGTACAATATCAACTTTTCAATTTTCCATGCTTTGGCTAGAACTCATAGTAGTTTTGAGTGTGTTTGACCAGTGGACATTCTAAGGTTTCTGTTTAGACAGTGTAAAAGTCTTGAATTGAAAATGCAAGTAGCCTGTGCAAGAATCCCCTTTGGGAGCATTTGCAGCATAATCTCATTCCGATACATAAAAGTAATCAAGTTTCTATTATATATGGAATAGTAATTTAAAATCTTTCATGATCCAAAGTACATTGATATTGTTTCTTAGTCATTTTGTTCTCGTTGGTTTAGTCTGGGTTCCCTGAAGATAGACTTGATGGAAATGTGTCTGCAAATGGTGTCAAGTTTCATGTTCTAGGAGCAAAGCTTATGAGGGACTGAGGAAAGGGGTGGAGATATGGGGGAGCAGAAGTCAAATTTTGTAGCAGGCATAATAGATGTTAATCACAGGTGCTAAGATCAGCCTTCAAGGTTTACCCAGGGTTTTGGTGCCCCATTAATACCATTCATTGGTCATGGATTATCCTTGCAGATGGGATGCGACTCTGGATGAGGCAGCTCCTTTGGTTTAAGGTCTTCTTGTGGTAGGGAGGGGGGAGTGTCAAAGCTTTTAATTGCTGGCTGCAAATGCTCCTGGAAGCTGTACGAATTAGGATATATGCAGCACACCACAATTTCTGGTATCTCACAGAAAACCCAAGACATAGTATGTTAATTTTGGAGAAATTTTATTGTGTACATTTGAAAAGGAAAGCATTTAACAAAGAAGGGGTGTGACATTTCATATTCCATAATTGATTCTCTTAAAAATATTTTTTTATAAAGACACTATAGCATTTGTGGTTACTTGAAGTCTCATTCCTGATTCCTTGTCAGCATCTTGGTCCCAGATGTATGTATGTTGAAAAATATTTGAGATGTAGAAGTAGTCAGTGCTTGCTTGGTTAGTTGTGAATGAAAGAGCATTTATTGTTGTTTTCTGAAAAATGCTCTAGCATAAGCATCACTAGTATAAATAATTTAATAATAATCTTGGTAAATCAAGATGTAAGTTTAAGAAATTACTTTTGAACTCACTGATTATATTTGGTCTGAATATCATACAATTCTGGTCATTCAACAAACATTTATTGAATACCTACCTTATGCTCAGAGCTTTGGGAGAATCAGAAATGCTGCCTTGCTCTTGGAGAGTGTGCCAGCTACCTTCACCTGGATATATTCATGTCACCTCTATTGGTGACCCATAGAAAGATGGATTGTGTCATAGGAAAAAGCTGTGATAATTCAGAGAAAGGACAGATATCCCTAATTACATTGAATTAAAAAAAAAATCCCATGGAAAATGGTGTTTGATGGGTGAAGAGAAAATGCTTGTTTGCAATTGGGAAAATGTCAGTCTTTCCATATTTGGGAAAAAAAAAAAACGACTGAAAGCAAAAAGGTAGAGGTATGAAACTTTCTTATCACCTGAACCCTAGAACATTTGATACAATCCATATCAGACCAGGGAACTTGAATGATTAGCAATGAATTTGGAGATTTTAGTAGACAATCTGGGAACTTTTGAGCTCTTCTGTCCTGAAATGTGAATGGAATTCTTAATGTAACATTTACATGGTCACTTTTCCCCTCCAATACTTAGTTATCTGAAACACATTTTTTTAAATTGAGAGAACATTAATTTAACATAAATTAACATTTAATTTAACATTAATTTATAACAAGGAGTATAGTTCATTTTGTTGTAAGATCTCACCTCTTCAGATGTCATCATGCCATACCCACCACCAAGAAACCCACGGTCCTCCACTGTAGTCCATGGAATTCCCTCCCCATTTTATTCTGCACTTTTTCCATCTCCCTCTGGTGTTTTCAATTTTACATGGGGTTTTAATTTTCAAAGTACTTGACTCAAATTTTTTACTCACTTATGTGCCTACATGTCTCAAGATCAATATCTATAATATCTACTATAGTTTATAGTACCACTTTGAAAATAAAATGAGCACCTAACATTTCCAACTTAAATGCTTTCTGCACAATTTTATAAGGTAATACTACTGGCACTTAAGTCTCAATATGTCCCCAATACTCATAATTCTCACATATTAGAATATTATTAGAATATTAGAATCATAATACTCATAATTCTCACTCATAATTCTCACTTGTACATGTGCATGTACAAGTACACACACTCCAATTCTGCTGGTTCTCATTGGAGTTAGTATCCTGAAAAGTTGGCTGATCAGAAAACTTAAGAGTAAGCAATTCCACCATCTATAAATTGTGACAGATACATGTGTGTGTATCTTTTTTTTCTGAGAAAAGTTGAAATGGGTTTCTGGTTGTGCTAGTCCAAGTTTCAGATTAAGACAAAGTAAAGCTAAATTTATCTGCACAATAAAATGAAAGGTTATCTTCTTTAACCAAAATAAGTGATACTTTTCATCATATTCTCCCAGACAAAGGGTATTTGGGAATTTGATGCAGTGATGACTTTGTAAGTGATGGATAAATATTTATGGAATTAAATGTTGAACAGGTATTGTAATTAGCTATCTTCATTTTATAGTGAAAAATGTTAGAAAGGAGATTAAATAACTGTCCCATGAGTATTGGGTTATGAACTCAGTATTTAGCATTAGTTGTTCTGTTAAATGTTACCCTGAGAACCACATTGCTGTTCTAATGATGAGGGCAAGAATGGGACAGCTGCCATGAGCAACAGCTCTGATTCAGATGTGTCAAGAGGGCACTAGACTTTCTGTAGGTAGGATTCTCAGTGAGTCAGATATTTTACTTGGCCATTAAATGAAGATCTACAAAGATGGGACACTTAGGAACCCATGATTACCTGGACGAGGACACTGATGTCTTAGTTGACATTCTATTCACCTCTCATATTCAGTCATTTGCCACGCTGGTCCATTTTTCTATCATGCCTTTCAAATTTATCGCCCTTCTGCTCAATCCATAACCACAGCTACGAAGTTAGTCTCTGAGGTGACTCAGTGGCATTCTCAGTATCTGTCTAGACTCTTTTGGATCCCCAGTACATCCATGAGTCATCTGCCATCTTTGCAATCTTTGAGTTTATTCTACACATAGCCTTACATTTGTGCTTCTCTTTCATTTACTATGTTTTTAAAAAGTCTTTCAAATCTATAATCTTATTTTCCTTTTTCTGAATTTTAAAGAAACAGAAACTTGCTCCTCTGAGGCAGTCCTCGACTATATTTTTGTCTTCAATCAGTGCTTATTCAAGTAAACCTCAGGTAAACTAAAATCCTCAGGCTAGATATACTGCTGCTAAACCTCATTTTTATTTTCCCCTCATTTTTATATTAGCAAATTTCTCATTTTTATAATTTTTCTTTCTTTAACTAAAGCTGTCTTTTATTCTCCTTTAAATTTTACCAAATTATGTTTACTATTTCTTTAGTCTGCTAAAAATGTTAGCCTTGATTTTTTTTTTATTCCTCCTACTTGGCTCTGAATTAATAATGACTTGATTGACACATCAATTCATATTGTTGAACAGCAGTGTCAAGTTGTGGGGGATGGGCTAAGAACTAAGGACATCACCAGTGTATGAACAGAACAAAGGTGAGGCTAGTTGGAAACATGCTTTTAGGGACTAGTCCTTTCTCACCATTTGTCATTTACACAGTAAACATTCTCTATTCCTATATTCTCATGTGTAATCTGGGGATGTTGACAGTGTTTACAAGTATTGTGAAATTGAAATGAAACAATGCAGGTAAATGATGCATCTTAACTCTTTTTGTCATCATTGATATTGCTCTTCATTACTACAACAACATAAAAAAGCTGGCATTAAAAAATTAAAATTAAACAAAAAGAAAGAAAAGCTGGCATATGTAAAAGTCATGATGATAACAATAGGGAATCATGTAAAATAGCACATAAGAGTTCAGTTTGATGATGGTGTGGTTTACTTGAACTGGCACAGTCAAAAGAAATCATTCCATCCATAGCTCACGAATTTGCAGAGACAAAAAATAGACATCACACACATACAGTAGCTACTAGCTTTTTTGTAAAGCTTCTGTGTTACCTGAACTCAGTCTTTTCTTTGAGGATCCCAGTTAATTTGGCAAATAATCTGATTGACATTTCTCTGAGGTCAGTGTCATATTCTGTTTGCAGCATTAGCTTATTCTGTGAACTATTTCTGTCAATATTGTCATTTTGAATTTTTATTAAATATGTAATAGAAAACATGACTACAATGTGAATGATACCATCAGCTCACAACCAGGTTTGAAAAAAATCCTTAATTTAGCAGGGAGAGGGAAATTGCTTTGTTACTTGAACACTAATATGAATATCTAGTTATCTATTAGTCATGTCATTGGGGAAAATATAAGGAAGGTTAACATAATATCTTAGATTACTTTAGAGATTTTAATGTTGCCATACTAATATACTATGTTAATACCATTATTTTAAACTAATAATGAAACCCAAGTCCTAAGAACAGAAAGAGAGAGAAAGTGAGCGAGCGAGCGAGAGATAGAGAAAGAGAATATGTGTGCATGTATATGCAAAAGCAGAGTGAAGAATGAATCTTGCTAGTTCACTCTCATTCAATTTATCAGCTAAAGAAAAGCACTCAAATTTTTGCATACAATATTGTAATTTACTCTAACAGCAATACAGCAAGTAAATAGGTAACCCAATTATATACAGCATGCTGAGAAAAATAAGTACTGTGAAAAAGTTGTCTACAATTTGTTGTTTGTATGACAGAATGTGAGATGTTATATAAATATACATAAATATATTTAAACTATTATAGCAAAAATGTTATTCTGATTAAAAATGATAAAAACTGTGAATTATGAACTATAATTTTCTCAAAGTCACAAATAAAATATTTAAGATGTTTACCAGACTTTAAAAGCTTAAATATCATTCATTAAAACATATATTTATATTTTATTATTTTTAACTAAAATTTTATGGTACTCACAAGCAGATTTCATTAGGATGTTGCTAAAACTTTCATAAATTTATATATTTTTTTATTTTCATCAGTGGAAATGGGAATGGAGGCAATTTAGAAATAGGAGGAGGGGCAGAATAACAGACTTGATAAAATGCTTGAAAAAATAAAATAAAAAGGAAAACTATGTAAAGAGAAAATGACACCTGACATTTGAAAAATACAAAATAGTTTTTGTCATAAAATGATGATTGATAAAATAAGAACTAAATACATGAGTTAGATATGACATAGCTGGAAAAATAATTAGCAAACTGAAAAGCTTGTGCAGAAGTAACACCAAATACAACACAGGAAGATGAAGATTATGAATGAGAGCATAAGATATAAGAATAAAACAGCAACTATGACATGTTTGATTGCATTCCCAGTGGAAATTGTGTAGTAATAGAAGAGGGATCACATTCAGGAATAATGTATGTTACTTGATTATTTTATGCTGAACAAATTTAGTGCCTTAATACAAAAAAAAAATGTTGTCCTTTGGCCAAGTTGTCTATTCTTTGATCAGTCAGTCAGCAAACTAAGCTATTTTGAGTTTGACAGTCTTTGTACCATCTCAGCCCAAAGTTCTTGTGTTTGCTTTGGAAGGTAAAGAAAGGCATAAAAAATACACCATAGTTTTTTACTCTTTGTATGGAATGACATGCATCTCTTTCACTGATCTCCAAAACTGAAGTATGAAAATTCCTTGCATGCAAAAGGAGCTATGAGAACATATATTTCTGCTTAGAATTATGTACCCAAAAAAAAATCAATTTGGGTAAAATGACTAAATATTTTCTTCACAGTAAATCTTTATATTTATGTGCATATCCATAACTAAATCAAAAATGCAAGGAGGCAGAGAGGTAAAGAGACAGAAGGTAAAACTATCATAAATGTCTACAATAAATGAACTGCCAGTGAATGTACTTCTGTAAGACTATAAATACTCTCAGAATGATGGTCCATGATTTAGGAAAGAGTGGTAAAGAAAGAAATTAGTGGATATGTAGTTAAATCACTAATAATCAGGGAAATACAAATCAAAACAACACTGAGATACCATCTTTCACCATTAAGAATGGCCCATAAAAAAAAAAAATCGGCAATTAGTGCTGGCATAGATACAGAGAGAAAGGAACACTCCCACATTGCTGAGGGGATTGCAAACTGGTCCAACCATTATGGAAGACTGTATGGAAAACCCTCAAACTACTGAAAATGGAGCTACCATTTGACTCAGTGACCCCACAACTGGGAATCTACCCAAAGGATACAAAAACACTAACTCAAAAGGACACTTGCACTTGTATGTTTATCGCAGCACTAACTACAATTGCCAAGGATATGGAAACAAACTGATGAATGCCCCCAAACTGATGAATGTTTGGAAAATATGTGGTATATTTACACAATGGAATACTATTCATCAATCAGAGAAGACAAACTTAGGCATTCGCAGCTCCATGGATAGAGCTAGAAGGAATTACGTTAGCACAAAGAAGCCAGAAAAAAGAGAAATACGGGATGGTCTCACTTATATGAGGGATATAGGGAAAACAAACAACAAAAAAGAAAAATTTAAAACTGTCAACAGAACTGAAACATAGATCAAGAGAGGGGGAGTAAAATCAGGGGAGGGGAAGGACACAAGTGATTAAGATGGTTCATGGGTGATAAAGTAGTGGAAGAACCCCAGGGTAGACAATGTAAAAAAATATATATATATATATACATACACACACACATGCAATCAAATAAAAAATAAGGTCAAACATATTTTTAAAATAACAATTAAGAAATTTAGAAAAAGAACAGAACTAAATTATTGGACAAAAATTTTCAGGTGGAATGTGAGCACATTCATCTGAATAAAGTGTCATATCACCTTATATTGTTTGGGAGTGGGGGGTTACAATAATAGCTTTAGATACTAGGTTGTAACATGTGATCGAGGGCAACATGGAACATGTGGTATGGTCTACGACAAAGACCAAGAGATGTTTTGAAACCAGTGGAAGTGAAAAATTGATTATAAAGGATAAAACAACCAAAGACTTAGAGGCTAAGAAAAGCAAATATATAACTCAAGACAGAATCCCAATTATGTGCTATTTTCAAGTACTCAAGAAAACCTAGGATGGAAAAAGCACACAAGCCTTAAATGCTATAATCAAAGGAAACTTAGATGAGGAATACCAAGTTTGTTGTCTATTGCTTTTATTATGTTTATATAAGTTCCCTCTATTCATAATTCTTGATTCTTTGGAAGAATTGTTTAAAGATAAGTACCAAGCTGTCTTTGAAAGTCTTCTAGAACTCATTTTTGACCCATGGAATGCAGGGCTTTTGTTTTCAAGGATGGTTTTGATTACTGCTTCTATTTCACTACTTGTTCTTAGTTAGACTTTCTGTTTCTTCTTTATCCAGTTTTGGAAAGTTGTATAATTCTAAAATTTGCCCATATTTAAATTCTTAGAATCATACAGCCACCCAAAGTTGAACAAAGAAGAAATAAAGGATTAAACAAATCAATTGCAAGCAGTGAAATTAAAGCAGTCATCAAAATTCTTCCTAAAAACAAGAGCACAGGACCAGATGGTTTCACAAACATTCAAAGAGGAAATAACACCTGTACTACTAAAACTCTTACCAAAAATTAAGAAGAAAAACTCTCAAATACATTCTACAAAGCAAACATAACTCTAATACCAAAGTCAAGCAAAGATAACACAAAGAAAGAAAACTACAAACCAAACTCCCTAATGAACACAGATGTAAAAAACCTAAATACAATCTTGGCAAACCAAATCCAACAAAGTGTAAAAAGGGTTTTCACCATGACCAAATGGGATTTATTCCAGGGCCATAGGGATGGTTCAACATCTGAAAATCAATCAATATAATCCATCACATCAACAAGAAGAAAACAAAAAACCATATAATCATATCAACAGATGCAGAAAAAGCATTTGATAAAGTTCAGCATCCATTCATGATGAAACCCCTTGACAAACTTGGGATAAAAGGAATATATCTCAACATAATAAAACCATATATGGAAAATTACTGAATTCATATGGACTAATAAAAGACCTTGAATATCCAAAGCCCTCCTAACCCAAAGAAGAGAGAATAGAATTATTATACTCCCACACTTCAAATTATGTTACAAAGCCATAATAATTAAAACAGCATAACTGGAACAAATACAGACACAGACCAATGGAAAATAATTGAATGCCCAGAAATAAAGCCACTTATGTTTGATCAACTAATCTATAACAAAGGGGCAATAAACATACATTGGAACTAAAGGAGAGCCTCTTCAGTAAATGGTGCTGGGAAAACTGCACTGCTGCATGCAAAAGAATGAATCTAGACTATTCACAACATATGCAAAAACCAACTCAAAATGAATAAAAGACCTAGATGTAAGACCTGAAACCATAAAATACATAGAAGAAAACATAGACAAAACATTCCATGACCTATACTACAAAAAGTCTTTCAGGACACATCTATACATGCAAGGAAAACATAAGCTTCTAGGACTACATCAAATAAAAAAGCTACTGTACTGCAAAGGAGACAATAAAAACAAAAAGACACCCATAGGAATGAGAAAAAAAATTGACAAGGATCTAATATCTAAGATCCACAAAGAACTCATATAAATTAACAAAAACAAAGTAAAAAGCCCAGTCAAAAAATGGGAAGAACTAAAAAGATACTTCTAATAACACATACAAAACACCAACAGGGGCCGGGCACGGTGGCTCGTGCTTGTAAGCTTCAGCCTATGAAGTGGCCGGGGCTAGGGATCATGGTTCAAGTCTCACCTGGGGCCTGTAGTGAGATCTAGTTCCAAAAAAAATAGCTGGGCGTGGTGGTGCGCACCTGTAATCCCAGCTACCTGGGAAGCTGAGGCTGGGGATTGCTTGAGTCTGTGGTACCCTGGACAACGAGAGCCTGCGGTTCCACAGGCAAAAATAGCAAGACCTAGTCTCAAAAAACAAAACAAAACAAAAAACAAACAAACAAACAAAAACCAACAAAAAAACCCCAAAACACCAACAGGCATATCAAAAAATGTTCAACATTGCTTATAATCAGGAAAATGCAAGTCAAAACCACAATCAAATACTACCTTGCAACTATAAGAATGGCCCATATCAAAAAAAAAATGGGCAACAACAAATGTTGGCATGGATGTGGAGAGAAAGAACACTCTTACACTGCTGGTGGGAGTGCAAATTGTTCCAGCCACCATGGAAAGGTGTGTAGAGATCTCTCACAGGATCTCCTTACTACTGAAAATGAAACTTTTATTTGATCCAATAATTCCACTACTTGGAATCTACCCAAAGGACACCAAAACACTAATTCAAGGGACACCTTTACTCACATGTTTATAGCAACACTACAGCCAGGATTTGGAAACAATACAATTGTCTCCAAACTGATGATTGGATGAAAAAGCTTATAGTATGTTTACATAATGGAATGTTATTCAGCAATCAATCAACAAAAGACAAGTAGGATGTATTTGTGATAACATGGATGAATCTAGTAGGAATCATGCTAACAGAAATAAGCCAGAAGGAAAAAGCCAAAAATAGTATGGTGTCATGTATGGGATATAGTGAAAACAAAAGCTCAAGAAAAGTCAAAACTAAAAAGCTGATAACAGAACTAAAGCATACAGTTAGGAAGGTGGAGGAAGGAAGGGAGAGGGAAATCAGGGAAGTGATGAGCTCAAAAGACCAAGATAGTGGGTCCCAGGTGATATGGTGGTGGGAGAACCCTGGGAAATACAATAATGTAAATAAATATAGATCTATAGGTATATCTATCTATCTAGCTATCTATCTATCTGTCTCTCTCTCTCTCTCTCTCTCTATATATATATATGAAAGAATAGGGCTACATCAAACTAAAAAGCTTCTGTACAGCAAAAGAGAAAACAGACAAGACAAAAAGAAATTCAACCAAATGGGAAAAAAATTTTCCTTTCCATACAAGTGATAAGGGTCTGATAACAAAGATACACAAAGAACTCATACAACTTAAGAAAAAAAAAAAAGAAAAGAAAAGAAAAAAAGAAGAAAAAAAAAAAGAAAAAATGGGGAGAAGAACTAAAAAGACACGTCTCCAAAGAGGAAATACAAATGGCCAACAGGCACATGAAAAAATGCTCATCATCACTAGCAGTCAAGGATGCAAATCAAAACCTCAATGAGATGCCATCTTACACCAGTAAGAATGACCCACATCAAAAAAACAGACAAGTGCTCATGGGGATGCGGAGAGAAGGGAACAGTTACACAGCTGATGGGAATATAAATTGGTCCATCCACTGTGGAAAGCTGTTTGGAAGACCCTCAAACTAATGAAAATGGAACTACCATTTGACACAGCAATCGCTCTTCTGGGAATCTACCCAAAGGAGACCTCAATACTTATACAAAGGGACACCTGTACTTGGATGCTTATTATAGCACTATTTATAATTGCAAGGACTTGGAAACAACCCAAATGTCCTAAAACAGCAAATGAATGAAAGAGATATGGTAAGCATAGACAATGGAATATTACTCATCAATTAAAAATGACAAATTTGATGAGTTAGAAATAACATGAATGTACCTAAAAGAAATCATATGAGCAGAAACAGGTCAAAAATAAAAAGACAGAAATCAAATGGTTTCACTAACATGTGGTATGTAGGAAAAAAACAAATGGAGGAAAAGCCAGGAGGAAAAGTCAAAACGAGTTAACAACCAAACTGAAGTACATACTGGGGGAGGCAGAATGGGGGGAGAGAAGTCAGGGAGGGCAGGTGGTGGGTCAACCCAAGAGAATACAAAGATGTGAAATACATATACATATAATTATGTATATATGTGTGTGTATATATATAATTAAAAATAATTTGTCCATCTCTTTAAGATTGTTGAACTTGCTTATGTATGAATGTTTGTAGTAGTCAATGGTTATCTTCTGTATTTCTGCTTTATCTTTTGTAATTTTCCTCTTTCATTTATTATTCTGTTTTAATTTTCTGCCATTTCTTTGTGATCCTGGCTAGGGTTTAGCTATTTTATTTTTTTAAAGAGCTAGCTTTTTGATTCATTGACTTCTTACATAGTCTTTTTTTGTTTCTATTTCATTTTTTCGACTTGAATTTTCATTATTTCCTTTAATCCTTTCTGCTATTGCTTTTCTTTCTCATCTGTGAAATTAATTTGTTTCTTTGATTCTTGTTTCTTAATGTGGACAATATTTCTGTATACTTTCCTCTTATTACTGCTTTTGCAACATCCCATTTGTCCTAGAAGGTCGTGTCTTCATTGTTGTTCATCTCAAAGTATTTGTTCATTTCTTTTTTGATTTCCTATTAATCAAATAGTTTTCCATTAATGAGGGGTTCAATCTCCATGAAATGGGAGGTAGTCTTTCTTTTCATGGTTGATTTCTAGTATGATGACTTTGTAATTTGAGAAAATAACTGGTATGGTTTCAATCTTTGTTTATTTGTTGATGCTGGTCCTGTTGCCCAGTACATGATGGAACCTGGAAATTTGGGGAGGAGAGTGTGCAGTGTCCTATAGATGTCTATTAGGTCCATTTTCTTAGGGTTACTGTGTCCTTGATTTTTTGTTTGTTTTTTTCTTGTTGATCTGTTTCTTGGTGCACGTGGACTGTTGAAGTCTCCTACTACATATGCATTTTCTTTAATGTATTTCTCAGTGATGCTAGCAATTATCTAATGTATTTTGGTGCTCATTTATTTGGTGCACATATTCATGACTGTTTTGTGTGTTTTTGGTGTATTCTCCCCTTCATCAAGATATAACAGCCATCTTTGTCTCTTGTCACCTTTTTTAGTTATAACTCTTATTTTATCTGAATAAGTGTGACTGTACCTAACTTCTTTTGGAATCCATTTGCTTGAAGGATTGTTTTCCAATCTTTTGCTTGCAATCTTTATTTGTCTATAGCAGTTAGGTATGTTTCCTGGACACTGCAGAAGGTTGGGTTCTGTTTTCTAATGCAGTTTGCTACTCTGTGTCTTTTTATTGGTGAAACTAGCCCATTAATATTTAAGGTGATTATTGATATGTGGAAGTCTGTACTTGTCATTTTGTTCATCTTTTTGTGGTTCTATTCATTGTTTTACTATGTTCTCTCTGTTTATTCTTCTGTTTGTTTACATTTTAAGAGTTCTTGTAATATTTCTTCAAGGGGGGATAGTAGTAGCAAATTTTTGAAGATTTTGTTTTCCTGAGACTGTCCATATTTTTCCCTCATAGTGGAGAGGTTTGCAGGGTAAAGTGGCATCTTTGTCTTAGGATTTCTGGGAAGTGTTTTCTTGCCTGCATGATTCTTCTGAGACGTTTGAGATGGACCTAACTGGGTTTCTTTTGCAGATTGTATCTCTTGCCTCTCACTATCTTTGCTATGTTTTCTTTGTCTTGGGCTTTAGGAAGTTTTACTATTACATATCTTGCTGGAGGTTTTCCTTTATTTTGGTACCTTGGTGTTCTAGCTTCCTGCATGTCAATTTTCATTTCTTTTTCAAATTTGAGAAGTTCTCTTTGGTTATTTTTTTGAATATTTTCTCAGTTGTCCTTTGTTGTTCTCATCTCCTTCTGGGATCCCTATACACTTATGTTTACTTTCTTTGTGTGGTCAAATATTTCTGAGTTTGTTCTTTTGAATCTTTTTCTTTTTCTGTTCCCCTCTGTTTAGGTTTGTGTCCTCAAGAGAACTAAAGTGTTCTTCCATTTCTTCTATTCTTTCTTCTTGGCTTTTCCCCAAGCTCTTTAGTTCATCCATTGTTCGCTTAATTTATAACATTGTTTTTTTAGCACTCTTTTTCATTTCTTAACTCATTGATTGTGTTTTTCATTTCAGATTTTCCTTGCTTGCATTCTCTGTCAAATCTTTCAGTGACAGTTCTGAATTCTTTTTCTGTTAGGAGTTAATATTCTTCTGTGACAATACTGTTGATTTTGGTGGACCAACTTTTGATAAGGGGCACACCCCCACTTCCTCATTGTCTCCTGTTTAAGATTGCAGATTTTAAGGAAGATATGCTAAAATATGAGAATGGCTAATTAGAATTTCCTTTCAAAAAGATTATTATAAGGGAGAGGAAGAAGTGAAACACTTTTTTTTCTTTGTAATTTGATAATTCAGCAGCTATTCCAGGAAGGTGGGAAAACAGAAAGAGGATATAAGAGGTTTGAAACAAAGAGAGGGAGGAAAATATGGGAATTTAGATTCAGGTTTGGTTTCTGCCATTTTGTGGAATAAAAATGTGAACCATGTGAGCTTGACCATGTGGCCAAGGCCTGGGGCCTGCAGCCTCTGGTGGACCCAGGCTAGGAGCATGTGTGTTAAAGGAAGTTAAGCAGTTTGCAGATTTGAAGTCTGTGTTGGAGTTTGTTTTGCTGAGTTTGATTTGTGTCTGGAAAAGGTCATGAAAAAGTTAGACCTGAAAAGAAAGTGAACTTTGCTGGTTCCAGCACCATGAATTTTCTTGTACTACCTGGAGGAGGATGACAAGGAGAAGACAGCATGGAAGAGTTGGAGCACGCCTAAGGAAGATATCTACAAAAATGCAGAGATGAACTCTGATGTTGGTGAGATGATCAGGACTGAGAAATTGAGGATTTTAGGCAATCTGGGAAAGGACTTTGGACAATGTTGAGAAAGGTTTTGGACAATGTTAAAGTAATTTAGAGTTTTGCTTACATGTTTCTTTTGTAATAATTAGGAAATCACTGTTAGAAATAAATTTCTCTGCATTCAGAGTCTTGCTTTGACTTGGGATTTTGGTTGAGACGGCTGGGGATGGTGGAAAGAACCCACAGAAATTTAGAAGAGGATAAATTGAGGCAAGCTAGTCTAAAGTTTAAACTGTGTTTCTAACTTTATTTTTTAGGTCTGAAAGAGGGGAAGAAAGCTGAGAGATGCTCGTAGCTAATTTTTGCATACCAATGGTGGAGGTGAACAGTGAAAATGCTAATGAACTGCTTGTAGCCTGCTTCATAGAGAGAAGCAGGCAGATGCGTTTTAGTTAAAGTCAAAAAGTCTTTTTCTCTTTTTACCCGATTTCACTTTGAGATGTACTGTTCATCGGACAGTTAATTTGTGATTTTAAGAAAGGCACTCAATCAAAATATGGTTATCCATATAGAAAACCCTAAAATCGCTATGTAAAAATTATTAGTAAATATAATTACCCATGGAAACCAATATATTTAAAATAATTTAATATCTATAGCACACCAACAAAGACTATTTAAACTATAGTAGTTGCAAAAAAAAGTCACCTAAGTTTCTAGGAAATAATGTAGGAAAAGAATAGCAAGAATTGTAAAGTACAATTTTTTTAAATTATTGAATAATTTATATATATATATTTCACATCATTTTATTCCCTGGGGGGGTCACCCACCATCTCCCCTCCCTGACCCATTCCAGCTGGTCCCTGCCCTCCCATTGTGTACTTTCATTTCGTTGTCCATATATTTGTGAAACCATTTGGTTTCTGTCTTTCTTTCTGACTCGTATCTGCTAGCATCATTTCTAGAAGTACAAATTTTAAGATTTGTTGAATGATTCTAAAGAATCGTATCTGCTAGCATCATTTCTAGAAGTACAAATTTTAAGATTTGTTGAATGATTCTAAAGAACACTACACATGCAGAGCAGTAAAACTGGTTTTGTCGCACTCTTTATTGTCTTGGTAAATTATATTATTCCAGATAATTATTAATTTCATATAGGTATTTAAATTAATTTTCAATTTAAAAATATTTAGGTGCATTTTATAGTATTGAGTTATGAAGTCTATTTTTTCAAAATATCCTGTTTCAATTATAATTTCATCTCATATCTCATGCCTTGAAAATGGAGGAATGTAATGATAAGTACTGAATCATGCATATATCACTGAAAAATGATAACATTACTTTTAGTGTATTTCCCTAATTTTAGTCTCTTTAGCAGGTGATTACTTCTCAGCAGGGAGGTGGGTGAGTTCCATAAAGAAATTTTAAGGATGTCTTGAAAAGAAGTACCCTTTTTCTCTTGTGACCTCAGTTGTCTTCATGTTTGCTAGTATCTGGAAATAGTAAGATCCTGAAAAAGAGTTTTCTACAAAGTCAATGATAAATTGATTAAAAAAAAAAAAACACATCATCTTTTCCCTAGTAAAATACCAAAAGATTCATCGTTCGGTAGATCAACATTCACCAGAATTGGGGAATAGATCACCTTTCACTAAACTTTTCCTACATTAAAAAATGTAAAAGAGAACTGAACCTATTTAAATGAATTCAGTACAGCAATTCTTTGCCAATAAAACGGGTATTTCCTTAAAGGGAAATGGAATTCATATTAAAACTTCTTATGCAACAATATGGAAGAAACCCTTTAATTATGATCACAATAAACAGATTTTATTTTTCCCACCAATGGAAAGATATGTCAACAGCAGGCTGAACATATCTATCAAAAATTAGAATGTTAGATCTTCCGAAAGAAGATCCTCTTTCATCTTCACACCCACTCAGATCTACCAGCAGATACACTTCCCCACTACAGTCTTTTTTTTTTTATAATTTATTTATATATAAATTTCACATCATTGCAATCCCAGGGGTTTACCCCCCCTCCACCTTCCCCTACCATCCCCCTCTTTTCCCTCCTGCCCATAGTTGTATGCTTCAGTTTGGTGCTTAGCTTGTTCTACAAACAGTCTTTACACTGGAAGAAAAAGAAAAAAAAACAACTTTGTAATCTTCCAGGAATTTTAATCAATTCATTAAATCAGAAAAGAAAATACTTATTCACAGCAGGCAAACTCATTATTAAAAATTTGCATATTTCCTGTTTTAAAGGCCTGCTGCTGAACAGAAGTGAGAAGGGACAAAGAAAACACTGTTTAAGTTTCATGAGTACAAATGAAAATATCCAACATGAAAGCATGGGTGCTTCTGCCTGGCTGTGGATATTAGAAAGCAGTCAGTGGTGTCCAGACTCAGATGTATAATAGTGGCATCACTGACACCTGCACGTGCAGTTCTCTAGCTTTACGCCTGAGCAGCAGTAAATGAGCTTAGTGATATCTGACAGAGACTCAGAGGTCAAGCCAGAACATGTTTGCAGAAACCAGGTAGTGTTGGTAGTAATAGCATGAATGATTTAATGGTATTGCTTATATGTAGTGACATTAAATGAGGACATCTTTTCATACGCTCCATATTCTGCTAAGCGTTTTAACCCATTTAATCACTATAAATCTCTTACAAAATAAATATGATTGTTTCCATTTTACATACAACAAAAATTGTAGCTCAGAGCGACTGAGTAACTTGATCTCAAATCATTCAGCAATTGTTGGTAGGGGGCTGAAGCCTGTGTTGCAACCACTGTGTAGAGTTGATTTTCTTTTCAATTGAGGTGGCATTGGGTTATAATACTGTATATGATTTAGGGTAATAGGTTCACACAGCTTCAGTGGATATCACCGTACTCATCAGTAAGTCTCCCATTGTCCTTTACCCTAGGCACACTGGTCTAGGTCCCTTCTTCACTCTTATCATCCCATATTGGGCGCCATTATCCCTTCCCCCTCTACTAGCCTAATTCTGTAGTCATATTTCTAGTTTATTTTGATTAAGCTCTAATCAGCTCCTTTGTTTTGTTTCCTTGTAATCTACATATGAGTGAAATCGTCTGGGATTTGTCTTTTTCTGATGTCTTTCATTTAGCATAATCCCCTCCATTTCCACCCATGTTGTCACAAATGGTAAGAGTTAATCTTTTTTTTAAATTTACAATTGACCAGTATTCTATCATGATAATTTCCCACATCATCTTATTTATTTATTTGTTTATTATTTTATTTATTTAGGTGTTCCTCCCCCCTTCCTTTCCTCTTGTCCCCCACTCTGGTCACTCCACCTCTTCATTCACAGCCAGTTATTGGTCAGTTTTTAGTTCATTGGATTCTTCCTCTTCTTTCCTGAAGCAATGTTCTTTTGCCAGGTGTAGACATGTTTTCCTGGGATATATCATCTTAATCCACACCTCTGTTTTGGGACATTTAGGTTGTGTTTATATTGCACTGATTTTTAAAACATACACATAGATAAATAGAAAAATAAGAGGAAAAAACAGAGTGAGATATTATCAAAGATACACATTTGTCATAAGAAATTCAGACAGAGCTTTACTGAGGTTAGTCAATTTCTTTGTCTCTGTATGTGAGTCACAAGTATCTGAATAATAACAACCTTGAATTATAAAATACATATAGCTCTTAGTAATGCATAGCTGTCATTGAGAAATGGTGTCTTTTAAATACTGCACTTTTAGAGTTGTCATGAGCACTGAAAAGTAAAGTAGGTATAAATTTCTTATCTTGAAATTATCTTTTAGTTCTCACACTTTATTTAATGAGAATGGCACATTATCATCACTGTAAGAAGAGTTACTTTTTGATAATCTATGGATCACTTATCTTACATACCCTATACATCCATATTTACCTAACAGTTTCCCTTTTCCCTCTTTGTTGTACAAACCATTGCACATTCCTGTAAGGGAACTTGGCCTACCAGAATTCCTCACTCTCCTTGCATAGTGTTTGAACCAATGACAAGCATGAGACACAAGCAGAACCCTTTGGTAAGATTAACCTGTGCACACACAGGGAAAGAAAGCATTATGACCCTGAGTGCATGGAAGCTAAGAGCTACATAAATCTGAGGCTTCTCTGAGTCATCTTTGCTGCACAAAGAGAAAGCCTGCATAGATACAATGCTGTTGGGGCCCAGACAAGGAATAAAAGGTTTCATGATACCATTTGATTTTTTAGGATTGCTATGTTAGGAGCTCATGACATCTCTTAGCTGTACTAGTAAGATGGATTGAAAATACTCTGTTTCCCTCTACAGGTAGTCTGAGTTGGATTTCTGTCTTCCCCAAGATAAAAAGTACTATCTCATTTCTATTTAAATCATACTTATGCATTTGACTCAAGATTTCATTTTCTATACTATCCCTGTCTCTAAGTCCATTGCCTTTTTCTGCATTTCCATTCCCCCATCATCCTTTTGGCAAAGATGGATATAAAGTAGAGCATTCATGGATAAACAATTTTGGTGCCTTTTAATACAAGCTACTCATATGTTGGAATAAGAGTTGGTATTCTGTATTAATTCTGGAGAAAGAGCAGTGCCATAAAGTTAACTAGTTACTGTCTAAATGGCATAACTTCAGGGTATCAAGCATTAAACTCTAAAACACAAGTACATTCCAGCAAATTCTATCAGAATATATTTGGGCATGCTTCAGTTATCAGCCTATGGGCATGACTTAATTATTGCAGACTGTTATAATGGTGCTTCATAAGTACTTATTCCAGTATTCCCAAAACTTATACTCTTCTTTATAATATTCGTCTATGTAATCTCGTCCTGATAAAGAGTATATAACCTTTAATAATTATCTCATACCTCAGTTAACTAAATGTATTTGTCAGTATAATTTAAATAAATTTTAACATTGGCAATTTCAATAGTTTGGGCTGCTTAATTCATAATATTTTTCAGAGGATATATGTTTATCACAAAAGAATTAAAAGTAAGTCCTTCCTATAGACATCCTGTAGTATTACAAGAGGTATAGTACTTGCTATTGATGTGAAAACAGAGGTAATTATTTCTCTCCAATGGAAATTATATCTTTTGAATGATAAAGTATGCCAAATAAAATGCTCCATAAAATATATAAACAGCATGCCTACTATATAGATTACTAATTTGGTCCACTAATATTAAAACTTGAGTAGCTAAAAGAAATACCATGTCATGTGTAGTACATGGTCCTGAATGTTTTCCTTGAATGCAAATGGGAGTGACTTCAAAAAGGAATTAATGCTAGGATGTTTTGAAGAATTTTTCCCCCCAAATCATAGTAGGTAATAGTTTTTGGTTTTGAAGAAAAGTCTGTTCAGTTCACTTAAATTTAAAAAAGGGGTCCTGATCAAAAAAAGGTATGTTTGAGGAGCTGTCAGGTAAGATTAATGATTGGTGAAACTTAGTATAGTGAAACTCAAATATGGTTACTTATGAGAATTATTTACTTAGACCTTGAGATTGAATTGTTTTCAAAATACTTGAACAACTTGAAAATACTTTTAGTATAAGTGGTTTTATGGGTCATTTCTGAAGCATAAGGTTGAGAACAGTGGAGATAAGATGAAAATACAAGTCAGGCAGAAGGGCATGTGGTAGTCAAACAAGATAAGGAAATCATTCTGGAAAAATTCTTCAGTTTTTAATCTCATAAAGTTTCATTTCACAGAAGAAGGAGTACTTTTACCTCTTTACAAAGAGGGTGAATGAATTTCTTTTTTGTAAGTGGAGGAAAGCAAAGATACCAGAGACTTCCAGTTTGAGATTTGTCAAAGGTCATTGTTTGAGATGTAAGGTGAAGTAATTTCATATATAGCAATTAAGTTGTATAGCTTCTAGATTCTAGAATTCACCTAAGAATCACACTTTACATTCTAATGAGCCAAACATGTTGTATTCATAAAAATCTCCATTCCCCTCCCCCCATAGAATTTGGGAGAAAGACAGGAAATTTTTTTAAGAGCTTATACATTAAACAACATAGTCAAATATGCCCCAACACCTAGCCTCCTGCTGATATTTCCATTTCCTGAATGTATAAAGAATTTCTGATTTTTTTCAGAGATTTGGTGATATATCAATACTGAATGGAAATTGGAAAGTTGAAGGAAGTGAATGTAAAAAAAAGTGCTGTTGACTTGATCACAAGAACATTTTAAAACAATAAATATACCCATGATGGTTAACAGCTTCTTGCAGATTGCACCATATAGAAAAGCAATCAGTCAGAGCACTCGAGGAGAAAGCAGATCATAAGTTAGAAAATGGTACTTTAACGGTAAAAATGTTTTTCATAAAGCAGTAAAGGCAGAAGCGGTATTTTCAGTAACTCTGAGTTCAGACACATAGACAAGCAACCAAAATGTCATGACTGATGACAACACTGCCTGACGTGGTCATGAATACCACCAGCTAGCATTGGACTAAGGAGTACTGCCTTTAAGATTTCTCTAAAGTTTGGAAAAGTATTTCCCCACACCTCCCTATTTTCATCAACTCTTCAAGTCTGATGGAAAGTTAGGGATAGAGAAGAAAAGTTTGGCTTATGGAATTGACTAAGAATAGAAACATTTTGCACAAGTAAACTGAGTGAAAAAAATTTAAGGGAATAACTTGATATTTCATAAGTAAAGGAATTAATTCCACCAAATATTTCCCAAGAAAATCTCTTCAAAGAATCTGTTTGAACACAGACAATTTATTGAAGTAATATGGTTTGCAACATGGTATATGATTTACAAGTATAGGATTAGCCCCTTCAAGTTGTTGCCACAATCTCGTCCACGAAACTTCACATCTATAGTTCTCCATCATAGTCCATTGTTCCCCTTTTCCTACCTCTTCCTTTTCCTTTTCTTCTTCCTTTTCCTACCTCTGTGAAAGCCTCAGTTCTACAAATCAGATTTCTAGGGATCATTCTTAGTTTGACTCTATCCGATTCTTTGTTTTGTTTCTTTATATTTCACATATAAGTGGCACTTTCAAGTATTTCTCTTTCTCCTTCTTACCTATTTTAGTTGACATAATATCCTTCCGTACCAACCATGTTGTTTGGAATAGCAAGAGTGATTCAATTTTTATAGCTAAGTAATAGTCCATTGTGAATATATACTATATCTTCTTACGTATTCATCTTTCCTTGTATTCATCTTTCCTTGTTTCCATACATTGACTATATTAAACAATGCTGTAATGACAATGGGATTGGGAATATCTCTGTAAATTAGTGTTTTTGCATTCTTTGGGTAGATAACTAGGGGTAAAATTGTTGAATCATATTGTAGATCCATTTTTTTTAATATTCTAAAGAATCTCCATATTGTTTTCCATGGGGACTGAAGCAGTCTACATTGCCATCAGCATTGTAGAAGTGTTTCTTTTTCTGCATAACTTACCCAACAATTGTTGTTTCTGCTCTTTTTGATATGAGCTACTAAACATTGCAGTTTTGATTTCCATTTCCTTCATGATAAATAATGATAAACATGTGCCTCTTGGTCTTCTTTGTCTTCTTTGGGAAAGTGTCTAGTTCTTCCATTTAGTTTTGTTTGGGTCATTTGTTTTCTTTTTGTTAAGTTCTTTGTAGAAATTGGATATCAGCCCCTTGTCAGATGTATGATGTACAAATACGTTCGCCCATTCAATAGGGTATCTTTTTTATTTTAGTGTTAGTTTCTTTCTCTGTGCAGAAAGATTTTAGTTGATACATTACCAATTATTTATATTCTCTTTGATTTTTCTTGCTGTTAGGACAAATTCACAGAAATATCTCTGAAGTCAATATTGTGGGAGTATTTGGGTTTTTTTGTTATTTACTTTTTATTATTAATCATTTTGCTGTTTGCATGTTTATATTTTTGTGTGTAAGTATCTATCTATCTATCTATCTATCTATCTATCTATCTATCTATCTATCTATCTATCATCTATCTATCTATCTATCATCTATGCTTATATTACATCATTGCATTCCCCAGGATTCTCCTTCCACCTTATTCCCATGAACCTTCATCTTGATCTTCTTGTGCTCCTCCCGTTCCTGATTTATCCCTCATATGTTGTATTATAAATATTTTAATAGTTTTGTTTCTTATAGGCAAATCTTTTATCCATTTGAATACATGCAAGCATTGCATGGTTAGCATGTGTGAGCATATCTTGACTTGATATGTTTGATCACTTTTCACAAAAACACTAAAGAAACTAATTATCTGAAGCCACAACTCATCAATCATTTCTGTAAAGAATTGCTTTCCTATCTTATGTAAGTTTTTCTGATGAAAAAAGAAGAGCTATGTAAAAAGTACAGCTATAGTTTACTTCCAAGTAATTAGACATGAAAATGAAACAATACAGTGAACAGATAGATGCATTGAACAGAGATGTGAAAATTAATCTCTGTTTAATACATCTGTGTGGTGTCTATTACATTAGGACACCACAAAACCAAATCTAAGGAGTTTGCAGGGTCAGAAATTATTCATTAGCTGTAACCAATGAATAACCAATGTTTCCTTTCCTGTGAAATTCCTGTGCCATATTTCACTTTTATTTCTTTTTTTTAATTTTAAAATCCTTGTATTTTTTAAATTTGAAAATCATTTTGTATAAAGAAAACTTAAAAAATGCAATATATATTCATATGCCTTAGATTCACCATTTATACCTTGCCATACTTGCATACGTTTTCATTTCGATATTTAATCATTTTATATGCTGAAATACAATCTGGACAGTGAAAGCCCATTCATACGTACATACACACACACATACACACTTAAACAATTTTAATGTAAGACTCTGACATTCCATTTTATTCCTAAGTACTCTAAGATTTCAGCCAAGTATTGAAAGACACAGTTCAAAACATTTCAGGCAACTGGAAGATGTTAGTGTACCTTAACTTAGGAAGCCAATGAAATATTTGTAGGACTGCTAGAAAAGTAAACAAGTGCTAGGCTTGAAAGTACCATTTATATTGCATTAAAGAGTTTGACCTCTCAGTAGTAGACAATGATTATTTTATTCAGTACAGTGCAATTTTTTAGGTATTATTGCATGTTGCATGAATTTTACCTGAAATTGACCATACTTAAAGTATCTCTATCTAGATCCTATAGTATTTTCTCCTACTGACCATGTTTCTCCTGCCTTTTATTCCTTTCCCTTTTTGTATGTTATTTTTCCCCACCACTATCCCTTATGTCACTTTGATCCTTTTTCCTTCCCCACTCTTTTACCCTCAGAAGCCTCATTGTGTTTTGATGCTGACTAGTTTTGTTAGGATTTTACTTCGTAAAATAATCTGATATGTAAATTTTAGTATTTGTCTTTGTCACTCTGACCTACTTTACACAAAATTTCCTTGAATTCTTCCTGTTTTGCTCTAAAGGACAGCAATTTGTCTTTCCCATGGTTGAATAATATCCCTCTGTGTGGATAGACCAGATCTTCTAACCAAGTCCTCTATCAGAGAGTATTTAGCTTGTTCCCATATTCTATCTATGATAAATAATGCAGCAGTGAACATTGTAGAATGTATATATTTTATGTTTTTGATAGTTTCATGTTATTTGGATTGATGCCAAAGAGACCGCTAGGTCATATGGTATTTCCTTTTGAATTTTTCAATGTGAATCCAGATCACTCTTTAAAATGACTGCATTAGTTTACATTCTCACCAACTTGGGTTATTAAGGCTCCTATGTATAATTTTGTAGTTTTTTTTTTTTTTTTTTTTTTGCAAGTGAAAACAGTGCTGTACTATGTTTTCAATCCTGGATTCCTTTATTCTTATTTTGGTTCAATTGCTCTAAAACCTCTAATACTAAGTAAAGCAGAAATGGTAACAATGTGTTTTGATCCTATTTTAAGGGAAATCTTCAAGTTTTCACCCATAAATATTATACTGGCTCTACATTTTTAATACATGGCCTTCTTTAAGTTGAGGTAGGTTCCACCTACTCCCATCTTGAATAGAGTATTATTATTATTATTATTATTATTATTATTATTATTATTATTATTGTCAGAAATTGGTGCTGAATCAAATATTTTTTCTGCATTTTTAAATATCATATGATTTTTTTAATTTTATTTTTTTCTTGATCACACATACACACACACACTCACACACCTATATGTATATATATATCACATCATTTTCTATAAAGAGCCAGTTGCAAGGTGTGAGAAAAAATGAGAGCTTGTTCAGCCATGGAGACTGAGTACTGGTTGGAACTATACACCAAGAGCAGCTTACTGTCTACGGTAAGGACTATTTAAAAAACAGAAGATACGATTTATAACCCATTATACAAAGGAAACAAATGGTTGATGCACATTTAAATTGAGTAAAATATTAATTCCCATGAGATAATTGGGGGCAGGGGATTCACCCATAAATTCTTCCAGTGTAAACATTGGAGGAATGGCAACACTGCTGCCAACTGGAGGTCAATCATCCCATTCTATCTTCAGTGTTCTGAAGACAGATTAAGAGTGAAATGAAGTTTTCTTCACCCAAAGCATGAGTCCTGAACTGGTCTCAGCTTGCAGCCTCTGGCAATTGTCTACCCTGGGGCTCTATGAACCACCCCATCACCTATGAACCATCTTTATCTCTTGTGCTCTCTCCCTTCCCAACTCTTATCCACTCCCCCTCTCCTGCTCTATGCCTCAATTCCATTGGCAATTTTATATTTTTTGTCCATTTGTTTGTTTGTCTTTCCTGTAGCTCTCATATAACTGAGGCCATCCTATATTTCTCTTTTCCTTTCTGGCTAAATCCTGCTAAAATGATTCCTTCTAGCTCTAACCACGTTGTTGCAAACAATATGTTGTCTTTGATTGATGAATAATATTCCATTGTGTAGATATGCTACATCATTTTCATTTTCTTCTTCAGTTTTGGAGAATTTGGGTTGTTTTCAAATCCTGGCAAGAGTTTTTGTGTGCTTTGGGTAGATTACCCATAGTGGGATTGCTGAGTCAAATGACAGTTCTACTTTCAGTTGTTTGAGGGTCTTCCACACCGTCTTCCATAGTGGCTAGACCAGTTTGCACTCTCACAAGCAGTACAAGAGTATTTTTTTTTGCCAGCACTTGCTGCTGCCCACACACACACACACACCTTTTTTTTTTTGATATGGGTCATTCTAACTGGTGTAAATGATATTTCAGTGTGGTTTTAATTTGCATTTCCTGATTATTAGTGATGCTGATCATTTTTTCATATGCCTGTTGGCCATTTGTATTTCTTCTTTGGATAAGTGTCTTTTTAGATCTTTTCCCCACTTTTGACAGGACTTTTCATTTTGTTTTTGTTAAGCTGTGTGAGTTCTTTGTGTATCTTTGTTATCAGACCCTTATTGCTTGTATGGATGGCAAATATTTTCTCTCATTAGTTTGGATTTCTTTTTGTTTTGGTTATTGTCTCTTTTGCTGAACAAAAGCTTTTTAGTTTATGTGGTCCCATCTGTTGGTCTTCCTTTCTTTTTCTTTTTGCCAGTTGTAGATGTGTCCTGAAAGGGTTTTCTGAAATGTAGTCCTTGAAAGATTTTGCTCGTTTTCCTTTTTGTATTTTATTGTTTCAAGTCTTACATCCAAGTCTTTAATCCATTTTGAGTTGGTTTTTGTACAAGGTATGAGGGAGTTATCCTGGTTCTTTCTTCTTCTTCTTCTTTTTTTTTTTTTTTTTGCATGTCTTGGTCTAGTTTTCCAAGCACCACTTATTGAAGATTCTATCCTTGTTCTAGTGTATGTTTTTTCCCCTTTGTAAAAAAATTATTTGACCATACATGTTTGGCTTTGTTTTTAGGCACTCAATTCTGATCCATTGGTCTGATTGTCTGTTTTTTTTTTTTCCAGTACCATGCTGTTTTGATTATTATGGTTTTATAGTACAGTTAGAAGTCTGGGATAGTAATACTTCCCTTCTCCTGTTGTTCGAGAGCATTTTGGGTAGTTAGGGTCTTTTGTTGTTCCATATCATCATATGATTTCTAACTTTACTTTTGTTACTGTGTTTCAGTGATTTATGTATATTCTCACATCCCTGAGCTAAATCACACTTGATCAATTATGTATACCTTTGTGACATATTGCTGAATTTGATTTTCTGGATGATTTTCCCATGACCCTTCATCATTTACACTGACCTGTAGTCTTGTCTTGAGTTATCTTCATCTGATTTTGCTATTAGAGTAGTGCTGGCATCATAATGTATACTAAAGAGCATTTCCTACATTCGATTTTTTGAAATAATTTGAGCAAAGTGGGCATAAGTTCTTTTTTTTCTTTTTAATTTTTTTTAATTTATATATAAATTTCTCAACACTGTAATCCCCAGGGTTTACCCCCCCTCCCTTCCACCCCCCCTCTTCCCTCCTGCTCAAAGTTGTGCTCTTCAGTTTGGTGCTTAGCTTGTTTTGACATTTCCCCAAGTTTTTTGTTTATTTTTTCACTGTATCCCATATGTTAGTGAAGTCATTTGGTTTCTGTCTTTTTCTTCTTGACTTATTTCTGCTAATATGATTCCTTCTAAGTACATCCATGTTGTTATAAAATCGTCAAATTTGTCATTTTTAATTGATGAGTAATATTCCGTTGTGTATATGTACCACATTTTTTTTCATCCAGTCATCTGTTTGGGGGCATTTAGGTTGCTTCCATGTCCTTGCAATTATAAATTGTGTTGCAGTAAACATCCAAGCACAGGTGTCCCTTTGTACCCACATATAGGTTCCTTTTGGGTAGATTCCCAAGAGAGCAATTGCTGAGTCAAATGGTAATTCCATTTTCATTAATTTGAGGGTCCTCCATACAGCTTTCCATAGTGGTTGGACTAGTTTACATTCCCACCAGCAGTGTAGTAGTGTTCCTTTCTCTCCACATTCTCGCCAGCAATTCTTGTTGTCTGTTCTTTGGATGTGGGCCATTCTTACTGGTGTAAGGTGGTATCTCATTGTTGTTTTGATTTGCATTTCTCTTATTACTAGCAAAGTTGAGCAGTTTTTCATGTGCCTGTTGGCCATTTGTATTTCCTCTTTGGAAAAGTGTCTTTTTAGTAATTCTCCCCATTTTTTGATTGTGCTTTTTGTTTTGCTTTTGTTTAGTTGTGTGAGTTCCTTGTGGATCTTCGTTATTAAACCCTTGTCACTCATGTGGAGGGCAAAGATTTTTTCCCATTCGGTTGGGCATCTTTTAGTTTTTTCTGTTGTCTCTTTTGCTGTACAGAAGCTTTTCAGTTTGATGTAGTCCCATCTGTTTATGTTTTCCTTCATTTTTTGCCATCTGTAGATGTTTCCAGAAAGGGATTTCTGAACTGTAGTTCATGGAGAGTTTTGCCCAAGTTTTGTTCAATGTATGCTATGGTTTCAGGTCTGACCTCTAAGTCTCTTATCCATTTTGAGTTTATTTTTGTACATGTAGTAAGGGAGATTTCATAGTCCATTTTTTTGCATGTCTTAGTCCAATTTTCCCAGCACCATTTATTGAAGAGGCTATTCTTGTTCCAAGGTAAGTTTTTCACACCTTTATTGAAGATTAGTTGACTATACATGTGTGGTTTTATTTCAGGGCATTCAATTCTGTTCCATTGATCTGACTGTGTTTTTGCACCAATACCATGCTGTTTTAATTATTATGGTTTTGTAGTATAGTTTAAAGTTTGGAATTGTAATACCTCCATTCTCTTTTTTTTCTGGTCAGGAGGCTTTTGGATATTCGAGGTCTTTGTTATTCCATATGAATTTCCGCAATTTTTGTTCTATCTCTTTAAAAAATGTCACTGGGATTTTTATTGGGATTGCATTGAATCTATAGATTGCCTTTGGTAAGATGGTCATTTTGGTAATATTAATTCTTCCAATCCATGAACAGGGAATGTCTTTCCATTTCCTTACATCTTCTTCTATCTCTTTTAGGAGTGTTTTAAAATTTTCTTTGTATAATTCTTTCACATTTTTTGTTAGGTTTATTCCCAAATATTTTTTTTGGTGCAATGGTAAATAGGATGATTTTTCTGATTTCTTCTTCTTCTATTTGACTTTTTGCATATAGGAAAGCTACCTACTTCTGTGTGTTGATTTTGTATCCAGCTACCTTACCAAACTGGTTTATTATTTCAAGTAATCTTTCTGTGGATTTTTTGGGGTCATCTATGTAGAGAATCATATCATCTGCATATAATGATAGCTTCAGTTCCTCTTTACCTATTTGTATCCCTTTTATGCCTTTCTCTTGCCTTATTGCCCTAGCTAGAACTTCCAATACAATGTTAAAGAGTAGTGGGGACAGTGGGCATCCTTGTCTAGTTCCAGATCTCAGCTGGAATGCTTTTAGTTTTTCTCCAGTTAGGATAATGTTTGCTGTAGGTTTGTCATAGATGGCTTTTATTATGTTGAGATAAGTTCCTTTAATATCCAGTTTTTCAAGGGCTTTTATCAGGAATGGATGCTGGACTTTGTCAAATGCCTTCTCTGCATCTGTTGATATTATCATGTGGTTTTTGTTTTTCTCTTTGTTGATGTGGTGTATTATGTTAATTGATTTCCGGATGTTGAACCATCCTTGTGCCCCTGGGATAAATCTAAGTGGGCATAAGTTCTATTTTAACATGTAATCTGCTAAAATTCAGAGATAGTGGGAATCATGAAGAAACAATATTATATGTGTGTATATATATGATATATACTTATAACATATTCACATCTGCATGTACCACTGGTGGCACATGCTACACTGATGAGCTTCATTAATTCAATTAATTTAACATAAATAAGCCTCATCCAGTGAAGAAAAATACAAATTATAGAGTCTTCCAAAAATGGAACATATGAAATACATCCCCATCGTGAACATGTTAAATATTTGATAGAATTCTCTTGTGAAGTTATCTGAAGCTGGGGTTTTGGGGGATATTTTGGATTACCATTTAAATTTCCATGGTTGTGATCAGTTTATTCAACTCTCCTATTTCTAACTGGTTTAGTCTTCCTGAACTATATTTATTGTTTTAGAAATTTGTCCAAAAGTTATTCAGTTTGCTGTTACATAGTTGCTCAGAGTAATCTCTTATGAGGGACTTTGTATTTCTCTGCCATCTAAATAAGTATCTTAAACAGTCTGGACTTATGATCTGGATAGTGCTTGTCAGCAGTCAGTCAGTCACATGGAGAATGGATAGGAAAAGAATGACTGGCCACATGTCCAGCTGAAATAATTGTTGTCAGACTTTGTAGGCCATAGGAATTGTCTGGGAATCTTATGAAAAAAATATATATTATCATACCTTCTCCCCACAGATATCTGACTCAGCAGGCTTGGAATAAACATTTTCAGGGAATTTTATTGCTAATGATTGCCAGTCACATGCTGCAATAGAAGTTCCTTATATTTGCCTGAGTGAGTAATGTTGAATCTGCTAAACTACAAAGTTGGTGAGAATGAAAAGAAGAAACACTATTATATATGTGTACATGTACATGGTGCATACTTATAAAACATATGCATATACTATATTCACCTATATTATATTACACATATGCATGCATATATGCATATGTAAACTCAATGTAACTTAGATTTATACTTTCATGAATACTATAAGCTAATAGACAACAACTTTTGACAGTTTCATCATTTAAAATATGTTTATTTGGTTTGGGGAATTTCTACAGCATATCTGTAATTTTAATTTTTGTTTCAATTTCAAGGTATGTCTACAACATAGAGTGTCTAACTGCTAAAGAGTTTGTTAAAGGAGAATGATAAAATTGAATACCGAGCAGGAATGAGGGCTGTCATTACCAGAAAAAGGAAATGTTTAAAAAAGGTACAATTTGTGAAAGATGTATTATCTTTCTGAGTGAGTTTGAAGGGTCAAGTTCTTTAAAGCCATCCTGGATACCTTTAGCAGTTATTGAGTTTCTATGCCTGGAATACATAACAGATTCAGGCTGGGGATATCATTTGGAGTATACCAGCACTATTGTTGGCTCTAGCTGAAGCCAGTAGAGTAGACAAGAATTCCTAAGGGAGGTAAAACACTATAAATAGAAGACTTGGGGGAAATTTTAAGGAAACATCAGAAGCAAGGAGGATAAAAGACAATTCAAAGAAGCAAAAGCTTACCTAGTTTTAGGTAAGCCGTAAAGAATATAAATTGCATGAAGTTGGCCAAGACAGCAATGGAAGGTCAAGGTAGTGGTGATAGAGGATACTGGATGCCTTGAACAGGCAATAGGTGAGGTCATCAGCAACTCCAGGATATAGATGAGTTTGCTGCTGCTAATTTTCAGAGAAAATAGTTTTAGCAGATTCTAAGAGCAAAAATCAGTTCTGATTTAATCAGTGAAGGGTAAAATGGGTATACAGGAAAAGACAGCAAATGTGAATAAACATTTCCTTTGAATTGCTGCAAACAGGAAAGAGAAGGGGTGAAACCTCAGGGAGATTTGGATTGTTTTCTAAGATTGAGATCTAAAACTATTTAAAAACCACACAGTCTTCCATAGTGACTGGACCAGTTTGCACTCCCACCAGCAGTGTAAGAGAATTCCTTTTACATGCAACATGTTACTTGATCAATTTTCTGAAATGAAGTTTCAGGATGATGACAGTAAGATAAGGGAAGAAAACATGGAAGAATGAAATCTTAATTACTATACATGCATTTTTTTGGACAGTAACTAACTTACAGATAAGTTACAAAGAAAAAGCAAATAAACAATTTTATACAAGAAATTTAACACATTCTGTACAATGTCTTCACTTTGCTGTCATCATTTGTACAAACTCTTCATAGTTTACTTGACCATCAATATCTGCTTCCCTGATCATTTCATCAGCCTCTGTGTGGAGGACCCTCAAACATTTGAAAGTGAAATTACCATTCGACCCAGCAATCCTACTACTGGGACTCTGTCCAGAGGACATGAAAGCACTAATTCAAAAGGACACCTGTTTATTTTCTTCACTCTATATATGGGATATATATATATATATATATATATATATATATATATATATATATATATATATGGGATATAGTGAAAAAATATTTTTTTCACTATATATATGGGATATATATATGGGATATAGTGTATATATATATATATATATATATGGGATATAGTGAAAAAAATAAACAGGTGTCCTTTTGAATTAGTGTTTTCATGTCCTCTGGGAAAAAAAAAAACCTGTACATGCATGTTTATTGCAGTTCTGTTTACAATTGCCCAGATTTGGAAACAAACCAAATGTCCCAAAACCGATGATTGGCTGAAAAAATGTGATATATGTACATAATGGAATACTACGGATCAATCAAGAAGGACAAACATTTGTCATTCGCAGCAACATGGACAGAACTAGAAGGACTCATATTAGCAGAAATAAGCCAAAAATAAAAAGAGAAATACAGGATGGTCTCACTTATATGATGGATATAGGGAAAGACAAACAAATGAATAAGAAAAAACTAAAGACAACCGATAGGACTGAACAATGGAGCGAGAGAGAAGGAGGGGGAAGAAGATGGGGGAGGTGAAGGGCACAAAAGAGTAGGATGTTAACAGGTATTAGGGAAGTGGGAAAGCCCTGAGGTACACAGTCATGTAATATAAATATAAATAGACATATATATGCAAATTAAAAAATTAAATAAAAGAAAACCATCACAGAGATAGTTGACATTCTCTGTGAATATCTCTTCTATCCTATTCCCCATTATACATTCCCAGAAATAATAATCAGTACAGTGGAGTTGATGTTTGCCCTTCCAGTGGTATTTGAAACTTTTAAATATCAGTAAATATTATTTTGCATGGTTATAATTTTATAATTATGATTTTATACTATATATACACCTGTCTATGTAGCTTGCTTTCTTCCCAAAAAAATATTAAAATAAATAAAATAAATTTAAATTCATTCTGAATTTAAAAAATAAAACTTTAAAAACCAAGAAGCAGTTGGTAGGGAGAAATAGGAGAAAATGGGAAGCATAGAGGTAGCACTAGATAAAACTCAGAACAGAACAAAACCTTATATTCTGAAACTAGTATAAAGAAAGGAAGCAGGTATGAGCACAGATTCTTTTGATGATTGGGGTTGTGGGAAATATAATAGAATGGAAATGTTTATGTCTGGCATTCTGCTGTTTCTTAGCAGTAAAATGGTCAGTTATCTGCTGAGAAAGGATTAAAGCCTTTAAAGACACTTTAAAAGTATTGAAAAAAATGTATATATGCCTCTATTACTCTATCCAGTTTAATTGTAGGGGGGAAGTTATTTTATGAATTAATTTTGTTGAAATCATGTGGATCTTATAACACATGATGATACCAAATTAGATCTTTTCTGCAGATTTTCTTATTTTTCCCTTATCTATGTTGATATTGCAGTTCTGCTGGTGTGATAAACATGTACTCAAACAGCCTGTGGAATATTCTAACAAAAGAAGGTTTGGGAAGAGCCTTGGATGGCTGCATTCAGAAATAAAATGGACCAGGAAAGAGCCTGTGAAGACAGTGTGGAGGCCTGATAAAGTCTTTGTGGTTGCAGTCCTCATGGCCTTGTGATGTTCCTCCAGGGCTGTTGATAGCCTTTACATGTATGTCATCATAGACTAAGGATGGAGAAAAAAGTCTATCTGTCCCTCTCCCCCCCCCACCAGGTTCTCTGAGGCTGAGCTAGTGGATTAATCAAAATAGCATCAGATGGATTAGTAGAATAAAGACTAGCTGAATTACATGTGTATGGGTGATCTAGGCAGAGAACAAGAATTCTGATAATGAGGGTATGTATCTTAAACTGAGGTATGGGTCAGAGGCTTGGAAATTCAGAAAGAGAGTAAGGAGACTCACAATTGACTCTAGGATGAAGATCAGATGCTCTGTAGATGCTTTGCCATATAGATAGGTTTAGTCTATGGTAGGTTTATTTCTGGAGATAATTCTAGTTCTTAAAAATGGGACCAAGTACATCAGTAATGGTCCCAACTTACATTCTCCTAGTATTCCAGGGAGTGGTGAAAATTTCTCAGCTTGTCAGGACAGCATTGCTTCATCTTAATATAATTCTCTTGTTAAGCAACAGTTGACAGTCTTGGGGAGGACTGTTCTGAAGCTCTTCAATGGAGAAGGGATGATGCAGGAATCACAACTCTTGACTGGAGCTTATCATTGACTGAATCTGGTCCAGTCTGAATCTGTTAAGCCACCAGAGCCCTAATGAGATACTCAGAAGGAATGAAAATATGTTCATGCTAAATAATAGATTTAATTAAAATTTTGTGCTATTATCTGCCTGTTTAAGAACTTTGCATGTATTAACTCATTAGTATTCATAACAACCCTATGAGAAAAGCAGTATTATTAGCCTTATTTTAATAAAAGGGAATCGAGAAATGGAAATCTTAAGGATTTTGCTTTAGGCCAAAATGATTACTATTCAGCCAGGATTTAAACTTATAAACTCTCCCTGTTCCTTATTAGAGTAAGAAAGAAATGGGGTAAGTTTGAACTAGTATGGTGTGGTTAAATCTAACAACCATTTTCAGTAGAGAAATTTATGTGCAGGCAAAAGAATAAGATAGAGAGTGGTCCTTCTAGAATAACAAGAATCTCAGTTTTGACATTGTCCTTAAATGAACAAAAAGTTATCTAAAAAACAGGCAGAGGTAAATTCCAAGGTCCAGTAATGTTCATTTGTCCCTATAAAAAAGTCAATAGAACTATAATGAGTATTTAATAACTTTAAATTGACACCCTATGGCAATTTCCTGATGTTTAACAGCCCTAAACTCTTTGTTATTTGCCAGGGAAGCAGTTGCCATTTTTGGGGTGGGATGTGCCTTATATATAGGGAGCAGAAGAGAAACAGAAGAGAAATTTCCCCCACCCCTATGGATTCTTCTCAGAATAATTGAGTAATCAATATAGCATTAGGCAGATTAACAGGAGAAAAAGACCAATTTAATTACACATGAGCAGAAAATCCAAATTGAAAATAAGAATTTCTGATTTCACTGAGGGGAACAAGGATCTAAGGAATGAAACAGGGATCTGAAACTTCAAGGAGAGAGAAGGGGAACTCACCCCCTGAAGAGAAGATGACTCATATGATGAGCAGATGCTCTGTAATTACATCTTTGCCCTGTCATACAGATAGAAATATTATTTATGGAGATAATCTTAATTCTGGGTATATCCCCAGTCTTCATTCTTGTAGTTAAGGATGTGTATAATTTCTTACAAGACTGTGGGGCCTCCGTTGTCTTCAACTCAAAATAATTCACATACCGAACTGTCCCATTTTGGATAGATCTGTTCTGAGCATCTCCAGAAATATGTTCAAATGCTCTTAAAGACACTCATACATAATTTTTCCTCCAGAAATTCCCAACATATTCCCATTTAGGTACTCTGTGTGGATACTCTGTGGAATCCCACCTCCTCTCTCCACCTGTTGAAAGCTTACTTTAGAATTTATCTTAGTTTCAACTTAAAAATCCTACAGATTCAGTAAGTTTTGCAAATCATCTCCAGTCAGAAAAGATTTTCCACTTCTCTGAACCCCAGCAAATTTTATTTATACCATCGGTGCAGCATTTAACACATTCTGCCTTCCATGTTAGTTTGTATAATTATGTACAACTGCATAGTTATAGTTGTTGCTGACCTAGTGTCCTGGGACTGTCGGTCCTGGTATCCTAAATGGTCCTAAGCCCTCCCCACTTACAGACTTGCTGCCACCAACTTCACAAGGACAATGCGTACATAATGCTTGCTCACTGGACATTTCCTTGGGATAAATTTATTAGCCAAAATTAGTCTGAAAGAAAAAATATATATACCAGATGGTCTCACTT